>VYZR01031129.1:0-21951 GCA_013400675.1 Oxylabes madagascariensis
GGCCGAGAGCTAGCCATAGACTCTGGCACGGTGTTGGTTTATCATGCAAGCCATGTATTTATTAAAGGCCAGGTTATTCCCAAGATTTTGCTTTAAGGCATTTGTTAAATGTGACACAGGCTGAAGGAGAGTTGTCAGTGTGTACTCTACAGGTGCCTGCTGGGCTGAGTGTCCTGGCAGAAAGAACCAATGAGTGGAACAGAGCTTGAGCATGACTTACTAAGCCAACTGTCAATGCTGTGTCACTGGAGAAGAGGGCAGGCTTGAGAAAGATGTAATATTTGCAATAAACATTTTAATAGTATTATCTCTGTTCATGAATATTTCATATCTTGGATGTCTGATGGTGAGGGTATCAATGTTAGGATTAAAAGACTTGACCCTACTCTTGCCCCTGCAGAACCCCTATAGATGCTGAAAGTAGTTCTGACCAGAAGTTCTGCAGTGAAATGCTTTGAAAATTACGCCAAAGAGGGAAACGCGCTAAAGAAAAATCAAGGCTGTGCATTTTGGGTTTTAAGAGTAAGGTGAAGCAGCCGTGAGCAAAAGCTCCTTTAAACAAAGACTGACACAATCCTGTAAAATTACCTTTACCTGGAGGAGGGATCAGTTAATCCAGGAAAACCTGTGATTCTGTAGAGTGGCTTAATGAACTTAATGGAAAGAGCAAGGATGAAATTACCAATAAATTTGTTATAACTTATATATTTGTCATCTTGTTCAAGAAGGATGTTTTCTATTATTTCCAGCATAAGAGTTGGAATTAATCAACAGTTTTAAAAATCAGTGCATGGAGCAGTTTGGAAAGGATGTAATGTCCTTTATATTAAGCTCAGTCTGTGATCCTGGAGAGAAGATGAACAGCCCAAGTGGAAGCCTTGGGGGTGTCAAGAAACCAAAAAAGTGAGATATCTACAGGAGATACTTTTAGAAGTGGCTAAATCATACCAAAACACACAGAATCACGGAATATGCCGAGTTGGAAGTGACTCAGCAAGATCACACAGCCCAGCTCCTGTCCCTGCCCAGACAATCCCCCCTGGGCATCTCTGGCAGCCCTGTCCAAAGGCTCCTGGAGCTCTGGCAGCCTCGGGGCCGTGCCCATTCCCTGGGGAGCCTGGGCAGTGCCAGCACCCTCTGGGGGAAGAACCTTTTCCTGAGATCCAGCCTAAACCTCCCCTGGCACAGCTCCAGCCCTTCCCTGGTCCTGTCCCTGTCCCAGAGCAGAGATTGGTACTCGCCCCTGCGCTGCCTCTCAGGGGGGTGCTGAAGAGCTCAGTGGGGTCTGCCCTCAGTCTCCTCCAGGCTGAACACACCAAGTGCCCTCAGATGCTCCTCATAAGACTTTTCCTCCAGACCCTTCCCCATCCTTGTGGCCTCCTTTGGATAGTCTCTAGTAACTTAATGCCTTTTTTATATTGTGGTGTCCAAAACTGCACAAAGTACTCAAGTGTTCATTAAATGAGTTACATACTGGTATTTCTGCTTGAAAGGATGGAGTTCAAGCTGTTTGATTCATATGGCATAATAGAGATATTTTATGTTAAGCTAAGTATTATATCATGTATTGTAAGTGTGAATATTTTATATCCTGGATGTCTGATGATATCAATGTTAGGATTAAAAGACTTGACCCTACTCTTGCCCCTGCAGAACCCCTATAGATGCTGAAAGTAGTTCTGACCAGAAGTTCTGCAGTGAAAAGCTTTGAAAATTATGCCAAAGAGGGAAACAGGCCAAAGAAAAATCAAGAACAAAAAAAATGGTTCCTTTACTCATCAAAAAGAATGTGCCAGGTAAAAAAGATGGAAGAGCAACAAAACATTTTGATTTTACCAGTAACATCTTATAACTCCCCAAAAATCCTGTTTTTTTAATGTTGTCAGGAAAGAGCCACTGGTTCAAGGGACACTATAACTAATACTGGTTTGGCTGTGGGTGAGTGCACATCTGTGTGTGTGCAAAGGCATCTCCTGTCCTGAAAGCAGGTATTTCTGATGGAGTGTCTGACTAGGTTGGCACTAACAGACAGGAGCTGTGTAAACATATTTCTTGCCAAGGCAATTGTGATTAGAGCCCCCAGTAATGGAAATTTCAAATAAGGGATTAGAGATTCCAGAATAACTTTAAATTAGAAATAAAGTTGGCCACGTTAGTGGCAGCACTGTCAAGAGCAGCCATCTTCAAAATTATGAGCAACAAAATGGTTTTGCAGATTTTACAAAGAAATAAGGAGTAAGATTATTTTTTTAATTCTATCCCCTGTAATTTTATGGTCAGTCAACAAGACTGGCAGTCAGTTAAAAGAAACAGAAGGAGAGATAAGCAGCTATTTGCTGATAGTGGGATTGCTGCACATGTAGTTTCTCCTTTTTGAAGATACAAACCAATCAATGCAAGGGTTGTGGGGAAGTAACTAAAGAGAAGGTTGCAACAGATCCTGTTGAAAGGGATATTATCAGCAATTAGTAATGATGTTCTTCAGAGATCAGTCCTGGCTTAACCTTGCACATTCTGTGGATTAATGACGTATGGAAGGAGCAGACGTGCTGAAGCTTGTGGGTGGTGTGAGGGCAGTGATGTGCTGCTAACATGGGAGGCTGCAAAATCACATAAAGAATTAATAGCACAACCTGGCTATTTTTGCACTTTTGGGGTCAAACATAACTTTATGCTACGATTACAAGCCTTTTGGGAGTGCTGGAGGAGCAGCAGGTGTGGTGGGCTGGGATGGGCAGCGATGCTTGAACAGTGACACGGAGGGGCTGGACTGGATCCGCTGGGATGGCTCCCAAATGAGGCTGCACACAACAAGTGAGCAGAAAAATGGGGCTGTGGAAAAGACTGTATTCCAAATCAGGAGGCTTTTTGAGATTAGAAACCAAGGGCTTTGTGAGAGTTTTTGGATTCTGAGAGCAGGTATACACAAAGGGTTTGAAAGGAGACCAGATTGCAATGCCTTTGCAGCAGGGTAAATGATATTAAATTATATTAAATTATATTAATATCATATTGCAGAACCACTGTTGGTCATCTGCAGAGGTGGAAGATAGGGTTTCTCTTGGTGACTTTTTCTGCTGCTAAGTTATTTTTTTAAGCCTCTTGAGCTCCAGACTCCTCTGTGTTCTCTGCCAGGGCATCCATTAAAGGGTTTCCCAAGCCTGGATGCCTTGATCAGGTTGCTGTTACCTGTGCCACACTCCTCTTTGTAGGTTTACATTGCTGAATTACCAATACATTTCCTTGCTGAAGCAGTGCTGTGAGTTACTCCACTCTGAGTCAGTCCAGTTCCTTTTTCCCCTAAAGCTCCCCCCTCCCCAGACGAATTTTCTTCTTTCAGGCTCACGTGTGCCCTGCCTGAGCTGTGATACTGTTTGGTAGGTGTGTATGGGAGGATTTTTTTATTTATCACCAAGGTATCAGAGCTGGAAACGTCTCATATATTACAGCAAGACATTTTTTTTTTCTGTGTGGTCGAAGGCGTATAATTCTAATTTTCAAAATTACTACATGAGGCTGCTTTGTGTTAATTTGCCATTGAATTGCCATGCTTTGAGCTAGGAGCTTTAGGAAGCACAGACTTCATTGTTAAATAAAAACCTATTCAGTCGACTTTGACACCAGCTCCCCATGCTGCACAATGTTCATTTATTTTTAAGCTACAATTTCGCCTGTATTTGTAATGGAGAGCAATGCTGCGAATGCACAAAAGAATATCGCAAGCCGGGAGGGATCAAAGTGGCTGCGTATCACACCTTCAGAAAAAGGTAAAGGCTTGACTTGAAAGGTGCCAAAACTAAAAGGATAGAATTGGGCATTGTAGTCTAAAAAGCACCTGCATCTGTAATTCTTTCCTTTTCCTTTCAGGAGAACCTTAAGTGGCTGGAAATTCTAGTAAATTAATTTTATTCTGTTATCTTAGGGTACCTATGGTACTCTAGAAAGACTCTAAACAAGAGCAGCATTTGTGTTTGCTTTGCATTTAGTTGAAAAAAACTGTCACAGAAGGAAGGTGGTCACATGGTTAGCAATGACCATATGACAAGATTTTCTGGAGTTAATTTCCCATTATATGAATATTTTTCTCTTCTCTTTATTATCCACTCAGAAGCTATTAAAAGTCCTAATGAAATGACAATTAATACAGCATGTTTGGATTTACATTGGCAAAAATTTCACTGAAGCTGTGGAAAACACTAATTAGACTCCTGTGGTGGCAGCTCTTGCCAGTCTCTGCTGTTCTGCTGGAGTGTCCCTGGCAGTGCTGCTGACAGAGCTGTCTGTGCTCTGGATCTGTTCAGTGTGAAGGACCTTGGCTATTCTGTGCCCTTTGCCAGGGATAATGTGGACTCTGAACTCCTGTCTCTGTTTGCTGTAAGGAAAGGGCTGTAAAAGCCCATCACTTTGCTCTCTTAAAACTTATTTTGGAAAAAAAAATTGCTGCAAAGAACAGCCCAGATTTTTGAGGATGATAGCTTAGGCAACCTTGCTGGTGTCTATTTTTGGGAATTGCAAGAGATCTTTGATGTTGTGAAATTTCATTAACTGGGGTGGTAGACCATGCATTTGTTTTCCTGGTCACCAAATGAGCAAAAGAAACCCCAGTCTTACAGACAGCAGTCCAGGTTGATGCTGCCTGGGCAGCCTTCCCCTGCTCAGGTGCATTCTGCTAGCAAGGCTGAAAATCTCCAGGCTTGTTCAGTGGCAATAAAACTCCTCAAAAATTCAATGATTGACAGGAAGGTCTCTGGATTGTTAATGTGAGACTTCAGAGAAAAGAAAAGAGTTATAAGTGAAAACAAATAATTCTCTTCCAGCTTCGTATTCACTATGTCACCTCCAATATTTAGGTAGGTGTGGACGCACATGAATTTCTCCGAGCAGAGGTCAGAGTGTTAAAACCCTTGCAGTGTAAACTGCATCTTTGGTACCAGTGGGACGACTTGCAGAGCCTGTAGATCCCTGCAGCTGCTGAAAGGTCAATGAATATACAAGGTGAATGGTGTGTGAAATAGTCAAAATAAAATGAAACAAATTAGTGAATTTTACTTATTTTCCTGAATGCTGATGGATTTGACTGTGTCTGTCGCACATATTTTATTAATGTGTTCAAACAGACAGACTGAAAAATAGATGTGATGAAATGAGATACACTGCCTTTCTGAAATCTCAGATCTGTGGAACAAACTAAAATGATGCAGTGAATTGTCTTCTGAGCTCAGTCTGGCTTCTTCCTGAGTAATGAGGATGCAGTGCCCTCAGTTCAGAACAGCATTCTGCTTTGCTGAACACCCGGCTGGATTTAATGGGAGTGCCCACAGTGTGCTAGGTGCTGCACCAAGAGAATTGCCTTCTATGCTGTAACTGGCAGGATGCAAAAAAGAAAAGTGAAATTAGGAGCTCTTGTTTAGCAAGATTATCTCTGGGAAACTTCTGTTTGCACCCAGCTTTGCTTGCTTGTGTCATAAGGAAGTGGAAGGCTTTGAAGATGAGAGCAGCGCGGCTGCTGCCCAGGGACAGCTCTTGAGATATTTGCTTTGGTAAAAGCACACAAAGAAATGGACCCTTTCTAAAGAAATATAAGAGGGGGAGTATAATTTTATTTTGGATTTTGGAGCTCCAGTTGCTATCCAAAGTTAGGAACTATTTTTCTAGGGATTGTGCATCCACCACTGCTGCCAGCTTTGGATGATGAGTTATTTTCATCTCTAACAACGTGTTACAAACACCACAAGCCACAAGAAAACCTCCAAATGGTATTTACACCCTTTTAGCCACCAGAGACTCCACACCCTACATTAGTTTTGCTGCCTGGGGAAATACTTGTTATTTAATTTCTGGTTGGTTAGTTGGTTGGTTTTTTCATTTTAAAGGATAGAATCTATTTCGAATGCAAATGTCTAAAAACTTAGGATAACCATTCACAGTTTTGTAAAGGGTTAAAACCTTCTCCAATCTTAATCAATGATCATAGTCTCTGACTTTTTATATTCTGTACCATGAAACTTGAAATAGGTGACACTGCACTTTGTTAACTCCAGAAATGCCATTTTATATTGAGGAATTTTCAGGCAACCTCATCTCTTTGCTGCAGGCTCAGTGCATGATATTTCCTAATATTATTTTAAGATTAAATATAACTGATAAGCAATTTCCTTGTACACGCTAGGAAAGGGAGCTTATCAGAGATATGTGGGAAGGAAGCCTGGCAGGGTCATGGCAAGTTTTGGGTTAGAACCACTCAGTGTGCAATTCTGGTTGTATCACTGCTGTGCCTTTGATGGGCTGATCTCTGCTTGCCTTCCCTTCTTTGAGCAGTTCGTGGCCGGCACAGGACACTTCTCATTTGGCAGCTGCTGTGCCTATTGTGCAGATTTATCTCTGCAGCCATAGCTGTGAACATTTTTATTGGTTGCTGTCAGAAAGACTCACACAGTATCCATCCTTGGATAGCCCCAGTAAGTGGGAACATTTCCCTAGCATAATAGTAATGAACTACTGTTTGAGGATTTATGATGAGCATAAGTTTTGTGTCAGTTTTCCATCAGAGCATGAAGCTATCAGGGTAGGAGGAAATGCCATCACGTGAACCACAGTGTTTTGATGGCATTCACAGGCAGGCACACAGCAGTCTGTCCCTCCAGTGGAACAGTGCACAATTACACTGTTGACTTATTTCAGATATAAATTGTGACACATGTTTTAAAGCAAGTTTCATAACAAAGGGAAAAAATTTCTGTGCCAGTGACAGCTGCTGAAAATTGCAGTGTCAGCCTTGGGGCTGTCTGGCTCCAGGATCCTGCCTGACTCATCCTTTCCTCTGGAAGTGTTTGGTACACCAACAGAGACTGTTGTGGGTAAGTTGTTATGCAGGGATTGAGGTCCACCACAAGAACATCTCATGCCCTTCTCAACACCTGGAGAACTCTCAACACAGCATGGCTTAGTTGGCTGGTACCACGTTAAATGATCCAATGGGAACTGAATGCAGATAACCAAAAAGGAGGACAGACTGGTGTCGGGAGTTTCAGGAGTCAGAACTTCCAGCTTTATTTCTACTTCTTCCAGGTATTTCCTGTGTGATGCAGTCAACAGTGTTCACTTTAATTAAGCTTCCTGAAAAGACAGTAGGCAACAGAGCAGAAGTGTTCCTTTAGTTCCAATCCCCCTTGTCACAGGCAGGGTCCCATCCAACCTGGCCTTGGACCCTTCCAGGGATGTGGCAGCCACAGCTTCTCTGCCAACCTGTGCTGGGCCTCATCACCCTCAGAGTAAAGAATTTCTTTCATACATCTAATATAAATCTCCCCTCTTTTAGTTTAAAAACATTCCCCTTGGTCCTATCACTACGTGCCCTTTTAAGACGTCCCTCTCCCTCTTTTCATAAGCCCCCTTTCAGCACTGGACAGTGGCAATGAAGTCTTCCTGGAGCCTCCTTTTCTCCAGGCTGGACCACCGCCACTCTCCCAGCCTGGCTCCACAGTAAAGGTGCTCCAGCCCCCTGATGATGTTGGTGGCCTCCTCTGGACCTGGTCCAACAGGTCCATGCTGTGGTAAATATTAAAGGTAAGAAGACGTTCACAAAGCTGGCTCCAGAAACAGAAAGCAGGCCCCAGAAACAGAAAGAGCAGAAGAATTTAGAATTAGCTGCAACTGCAAAGCTTGGAGGAAAGTAGGAAAAGTTACAATAGTACAGCAAGCGAGGACATGAAACAATAGTTTGAGTTTTAGGTTTGGCTAGGATAGACCTTAAGGTTGCAGAAAAATATGCCCAGCAAGATAGTAGAAGGTTTTAAGCTTATTAAGAGTATTGTTTATTGTTAGTAGAAAGCATACAAGCAGGCATTGTTTGAAGCAGGTGTACATGTGCTTTTAGTGACTGGCTAGAACAATTGTCTGTAAGCTTTAGCAACATGCTATTGGCTGGAAAACCATTAAAATGCCCTGTAACAAGGAAATCTTTGGCTGCTGCTGGCAAGACGTGAGCTGTTGCCATCATTCAATTGTCTCAAACCCTGTTATGAGGCTGATGCTGCAATAAAAGTTTGAGGAACATCTCACAGTGGCTCCGTCCCGTTTGTGCACAAACCTCCAACATACGTGGCTGTGCCGGGCTGGAGGCCCCAGACCTGGACCCAGCCCTGCAGATGGGGCCTTGTGAGGGCAGAGTAGAGTGGGAGAATCATGTCAGTCATTTTAGATGTTCACACATTGCAACTGAAGAAAACCAAAGTTTTTCCCTCCCTGAAGTTCACATGTAATGGAGAGACTTTGTTCAGCTGGTATTCAAAGTGCCAGTGACAGGCTAAGGTCTGTCAAACTTCATTTGGAAAGTGCCCATGGTTGTGATTAGAGAGCAGAGTACTCAGAAAATATGTTGTAGGGTTATTAGAAGGGACTTGCTTTCAGTGTCAGCTCTTGAGGGTAAAGCCAAGTGACAGACTAAAAGCATTCAAAGCAGCTTGTGGTTAATTCCACCTGCCGGTAACAACTTCTTCATTACAAGGAAAAGGAGGGAAGGAAATACAAAGAAAGCCTAATATAATATCCCTATGAGTTTTCAAGCTTGTTTTCTGTCAAATATAATTGCAGTTATCAGTTTCCATTTATAATCCTGTAATTCACTTAGTGAATGTAATCCCTGTTTTTTTTAGAAGCAGTAGGAATTCTGATGGAAGACTTAATTTTACATGTTTTGTCCCAATTTTAAAAAGACATTTTGATGCCTGATTCTTTTAAGGGATTTTGCTCATATGTTTTACAGTAGCTGCACATGATTGAACCAGACATGCTGTGGTAAGAAGAGTTTTGTGCAAGAGGGATGGCAGCCTCAGGAAACACCCTGGGAACAGAGGGTAAGACAGTGCTGCAGTCAGCACTTATCTGGCATTTATTTAGTTGTCTTTCTTGGCAACCTCTGGATTTATCTGAAATTGTCTCATCCTGCCAATTACATTTCATGTCCAGTACTTGTGACTACAAAAGCTGGTAAGAATTGCAATTCTTTGTATTATTTCTCCGTTACTTTTGATGCTATGAAAGTTCAAAGCTTTGAATGCGTTCTGACTGTACTTTGTCTTCCTTGGAAGTTCATGGAAAATACTGGCATTGTTTAACACACAGACTGAAATTTGATGTGCTCCTGGCACAGCTTGGGTGGATTACTGACCTCTGAGATGAGGAAAGGCACTTTTGCTCCAAGTGTTTGGAGACCAACAGGGTAGGGGGGGCAGCTTTTGCCTAGGTTGTTACATCACGCTGTCCTTGGCACAGTGGTCATTACAGAATCATTAAGGTTCATAGCAAGGATGAGAATAGTACTCGATCCCCTATTTGGTTTTGGTTTTTCTCTTAGCAAGGGAAAGTTTTGAATTGAAACTTAGCAATTTAATTGTTTCTCCATTTCACAAAGAATTGTTTCTAATATTTATTTTTAGCAAGAACATTTAAAGTAGTCATATGCCATACCTGAAACAGAAGTCTCAGAAATTTTGAGTATTACAGATTTCTTAATTCAGACAGTTTTCACTTTCTGTCTCTGATAAAGGAGCTACTTGAGGTGACTGCTGATTCTGGGATTTGGAAGAAAACTTGAAAGTGCTGCCTCTCAGGCAAACTGGACAGAACAAATCTGATTTACAGACTCGTGCTGGATTTCTGAAAGCACTTAAGTACTTTAAGACCACAAGTACCACTGACTTGAAAGTCAATAAGATGTTTTTGAGAATCCAGTCAGTTATTTTGTAACATGTAAATTCTGCTGCAGCAAAGGCAAGCAAAAACTGCAGTTACTGACTACCCTCACCAAATTCCCTGCTCATCTTCAGCTGGATCTCCTTACACAGAATCATTGGAGGTCATGCCTTTAGCAGTACCATGGGGCACCAGTGAAAGGTCGGTTCCAGCAGGTTTAAAATCTTAAAAGAAAATATCTAGAACACAAAAGCTTCAGCACGGGCATGGAGATTTGGAGGAGAATCTATATTGGTTATTTATAGACTGGAGCTGTATTGCTCCTTTGCCTTTGGATATTTCTGTGCTGTACTGCTCTCAAAGACATAAGATACCAACAGAGTTACTCATGAGTTGTGGTGAATTTTATTGTTGTTTTTTGTGAGGGCTCATTTTGTCTCTCTTTAGGCAGCCAATTTAGGTATTTTCAGTAGGCTTTCCATATATTCAAGGAAGAAGGAAGGGAAATATTGCAAGGTGTGAACCTTCCTTTGGATTCACAGTATAACAAAGCACAGCAACAACAACAGAGTCATGGGCCATCTTTTAGTGGTGGAATTACATTTTTTTTTATAAGTAGAGACTTAGAGTCAGCATTAACGGAAACATATTCCTGGGTAACAAGAGGGCTGGAAAGCAAGCTACCCTTTGAATCTCTTGCAGCAGACACAAGGTTTATAATCACACGATGCTGATGCAGTTTGTACTCATTTTAATGTTCTACCAAGAGGAGAAAGAGAAGATTCACTGTTCCAGGATACTTAGTTTTTTGTTGTATTTAATTCTTATTGGAAGTGTAGTTGTAATAGATGGTGCGTTTTCTCTCCCTGGGCTGCCTTTTCTTCCCTGCTATCATGCTTGAAAAATGCAGGAAGTGTCACAGCAAGACCATTGCATCTGTGTTGCTGTGCTTTGACAGCTTCTCCATTTCTGCCCAGGAATTCTTACATGTGCACTGCAAACACAGATATTTAACTTTGCATTTTGCTCTTATTTCATAATATTATTTATTTATAACATAAAATAAAAATTAATGTATCAGGTCTCTGTAGCATACTTCCAGACTACCCAGTGGAATTTCAACTGAAGCAGTAGAAAACTTGATGAGGAGAGCATTTTCTTTCAAACCCATTACAGCCTTTCCAGAAAGGGCTAAAATTAAGATTGGAAATGTGCCTCTTCTTTCTTCCTTTCCTAACAAGAAAACTGATTTTGTTCCCAGTCTAACAAACCCATCTAGTCTTTGTAAGTCTACCAGCTCTCATTTTTCTAGTCCTATAGTATTTTCTGCTCTTTGCTGAAATGATTGTCCAGAGGAGGTAATGAGTTTTGTGGGAGCAGGAGGCTGGTCAGACACTCATTAATGACAGCTCTGGTGGCAGCTGCAGAGGCACAGGGGGAGCTGTGGGCCTGCAGGGGGCTGGGGAAATGGGTGTTCTCAGCTCTGAGGGCTCTCCTTGGCACAGCACACATCGGTAAATGCATCTGCTGAGGCTGGGAAGGTTAACAGCCCCGTGGGGGTGGGTGCTCTGTCCTGTGGCTCCCTAACACCAAATGTGGCAAGAGCCTGTATGTCTGTGTATCTCTGTACCCTCAATACATGTATGCACGTGTCCTCTAGCAACAACAGTGCTGCTGCTTCCACAGGGAGAACTCTAAACTGTGGTCAGTGACACTCTTTCGGCTCCCATAAATTTGTCCACTTGGTGAAAAGAGTTTGAGGCTGAAGACACTAGTGGCTGATTTTGAATCAGTGCTTATTTGTGCCTTAGTACATCAAAGAGTTTGTTCAGGAGCAGTTCATCCTCTTGAAAACATTACCTTCTGCCAAGGGCACTGCTGGCTGCAGTTACCTGGCACCCTGGGGCGCATTTCCAAACCAGTGAAGTCCTTGGAAGGTTTCCTTCAGCGTCTGTCCTTGTCTCCAACACAGACACATAACAAATAGCTGTTACTGCTCTCAATGCAAAGCAGATGGACCCTTTGGGGCAGCACCTCAGCAATGTGCAGAGCGTTCAGGCCATCCCACTAAAGTGACAGCAAACAGGTTACTCGGGTTTGCTCTTTTTCCTGAGCATGCTCCATTTGTTTATGGTCTTTCATCACAAAATGGTTCGTTTCTAGAAAGCAACCCTGGCAAAGAGAGAGCCTTTGTGTCCCCAGGGGCTTGGTCTTTGTAAGAGGTGATTCCCCCTGGCTCCAGCCCCCCCTCAAAGGCTGAGCTGGGCTTTGCTCTGGGTGCCCAGGGCTGGGGCTGTCAGAGAGGCACTGCCAGTGCCAGCGGTGCTGAGCTGGGCTCACCTGCAGAGCCAGGGGGGCTGGTGGCTTTGGGGCAGGACAGCCTCAGGAGGGGTGCTGCACATCTGTTCTGCATCTGCCCCACCTGCAGCACAGCTGCTGCTGCAGGGACGTGCTGGGGAGATCTAAAGGCTGCTTATGACCTAGCAGGGTGAACATCTCCAGCACCGGAGGTTCAAAGTCTTTGCTATTCACCACAAGTCCAGGCCAGCCTCCTAGAGCCATAAATGAGCCTTAATTACATGGCATAAAATTAGTACGTGAGAATTCTCTTAATTGGGACACCACAGTGGATCCCATTATCTCCCTTAAAGGAAAAGTAATTATTCTGTAGGGCTTTGAATGCAGCATGTTCACACGTGGTAGGAAGAATTCATGGCAGATAAGTCTAAAAAGGCAAAATAAAATATCAATTAAATTTGTAAAATATTCACTGCATTTAATTTTTTTTTTGTCTCACATTTTTTACTCTTTTTGGGAGAGCTTATTTGATAAAAGACAAGAGATGAGTGTTTCATGCCTAAACCACACCTGGTAAAACACCACTTTGCTCCTCAATACTGACCAAATGTTGCCATTCAGCAGAATATTTGATATTGCTGTCATGCTCAAGTAGCAGCTCTTGTCAATTTATATCATTAAACAGAATTGCTTTCCTTGAGGAAAACCCAATTAAGAGAACTCTAAGTAACAGTGAGTAGTCTGCTGTGCTCCTGATCATGCAGCCCATCCCTTTGATGGCTGTTCAAGGCCTAAATCAGGCCACAGACTTCTATGAAGATTGCTCAATTTTCCATGTATGTGAACACATGTGGAAAAGGAAATAATGAAATTTTCATTTTGGATTTATAACTGTTTATTCAGACTTTGGGTTCATATTCTGCCTATCATGCAAGCTAAAATATGAAGGTTCAAGTATCTCTTATTAACACGAGATTAATGAAATAGCTGTGTAGAAATCAGTGCCCTGATGTTTCATATGACAATTAACATGGCAATGATTCATGTTTTTATAGGAAATTTGGCACAAGGATTGAAAAACCTAAAGGTTTAAGATCAGAGATGATTGTCAGTACCGTATTTCTGAATAACACAAAGGACCAGTTGCATGCAGCCTTCTAACAACTTATTTATTTTCACAGTGGAAACTGCCAGATTTTTCTACCTTCAAAAATTCTTTTATTTCAAATGCGATCTGATAGGAGAATGGCAGAGTTGATTATGAGTGGAAAATTGACCTTTTGTTCTGAATTTAAAACACATTTCCATCTTCTGCACAGATCTCATGTTTTTTATTACCAAAATCAACATAATCTCTCAACAACAGAGAGGGCAAATGTGATTAAACACCCACTCACTTGGAACAAGTGGTGTCTTGATTCATTTAATTCAGAACATCTAAAGCTGTCACGGACTTGCCATCTGCTGAGGGTACCTGCTGTAGTCTGCAGTGCCCTCACAGCCACTGGTCACATAAGAGAAATCAGGTGCCCTCCTCCATACGGGAAAGCATTTGTGTAGTTTTCACCTGGATAAAAACTGGGCAACATAAATTGCCTCACAACGTGTAAATTAATTGCTCCCCAAATCAAATTTGTAGTGCCTCTGAGTTAATTTATCAATACTATTGTAAAAGGAGTCATGGCATCCAAAATTGACAGTGTAGGCCCAAATGAAGATCTGCTCATTATACAAGTATTTCTGAGAGATGTGGATCCCAGCTGCCTTGCCACTGTTCCTCAAAATGTTTCTAAGTGGGTACCAATTTAAATTAATGCTAGAGGATGGAAGTTTAATATTTTTTTGTTTTGTTTTGCAAACTAGGCATAGTCATTGTGACAGGGGATGCAGTTTTGATAGGGCAGAAGAGACTTGAGCTGCTCCTCTTCCCCCACCTCTGGAGCGGCCGGTTTGGTGCCTTATGGCATGGGAAGGTGTTGAAATTTGCTTTCTCAGTTGCATCTTTTATGTACAAAATACCAGTTCCCAGTTTTATCAACCTGGCAACTTTCATAACCATTGTGAAAGCTTTTGAGATTTCTGTAGTCCAATATCTACCTAATTTGCATTCTACTTGAAATTAAAACCAGCCTTTCCTAAAGAAGTCTGAATTGGTAAAATCAGTGCCAGTGATACAACAATTAGTTGGATGCTCTTTGAAATAACCAGTGGAAGAAAGGTAAGAATACATTACTCTTCAATGGGAAATATAATGCCAGAGACTGTGTTAAAATTAAAGTAAAACATAAAATACAGCCAACAAAATGATGTAACGCTGGGTAATGATTTCTCTTCCATCTATAGCTTGGCATCAACTGCTGCAGATGTACAAAAGCTGGCATAAAGCCTACAAAAGGTAGCAGAAGTCTTTCCTCTGGCTTCAGTTTGCTTTGCAGTAGAAGCTGATTCTTCTGGGGTATCAAGCATACAATCATTTATTCTTTAAAACACCCAGGAGTTTTTCATCTTGCAGTGTTACAAATCTTGGCAGGTTTAAGATTTTTCTTTGCAAATATATCTAGTGCAGATTCAAGCATTTTTCAGATTAAATTTCAAAACTTGGCCTGTGTATGACCATGTAGCATCTTGGGAAAGAAGGAAAATTATTTTAGAAATAGCAGAGAAAGTATACGTGGAATGCTTTCAAAATCAGCTCAGCTTTTTCAGAGTGTAGGGGAAAAGACTCTCATTTATGGCCCTTTAACCCCACTCCCCAATTCCTTTGCAGAAGAATGTTGGGTGCCTTTAGATTTGCCATACATAAATTGGTGCTGTCAGCATGGAAAATGCATTCCTGTTAGTTTTCACACCTTGCTTTTATATTTTTGTCAAGGGTCAGGAGCTCTACTTGGGGTCTAATTCTTCCACTCCTCTGGGCTGTGCAGCTGTGGGGAGAGCAGATGTGGGCACTTGGGCACCGTTCAGAGGGATCTCATGTTTAGAACTTTAACAACTTTTGCACTGCTTTTCTGCCTTCCAAAATCCTGCCCAAAGGCTCTCTGTTTCCATCTCCCTTGCGGCTCTCCAGAGCTTTCCCACACTGTGAAGTGTCCATGGCTGGAGGGTGGTTGTCTGGAGTGTCCTGGGTGAGAGCCACAAGTGCTGCTAGCACTCAGGTTTGGCATTTTGTCCTGGGAAATATTTCACTTAGGTTAAAATTTTAGCCCTAATTGAGACACTTAATTGTTTGGAAATTCTCTAGAGTAAAGAAAAGCTAGTAATGTAGGGAAAAATACCTTTGCTATCCAAGGGATTTGGAAAGAAACTTCTGCTGATAAAATTCGAAGGGAAGGATTTGGTAGATTTGACTTTTCACAGCTCTGAGCCCACTCCTTGGTGGTAGGAACAAGTGATTTCACTTTCCTGGGGCCCAGTTCCCCTGTGCAGAAGGAGGGCAAACTCAGCTCCTCGGTCACAAGCTTAGTCTGCCAGGTTGGTTTAGACCGTGGATTCTCAGGTGCTCTGTGTCTGTGCACAAATGGACCCAACCCACAGCCCTTGGCCCCTGCTGTCTCTGCTCTCATCCTCCTCTTGTAAGATGAAGAATGACACATCCTGAAAGCATCCTTTTGGAAAACCACATATATTTGGAGCCTAAATCACATTTGACTTGGTAAATAGATCCTCCAAACAAGGTTTTGTTCTCAGGTACACCCAGTGACCGTGTGCTTTGTTACTCCCAGGACTACATTTTCTTTAGGGTATTGATTCCAGCTGAGGGTTGGCTTGCAGGAAAATGGGAGCAAGGCAGGGCTGGCCATGGCCTGGAGTTTTCTATCTGAGTGACAGTTCTCCGCATTTTCTGTGGTATTCTGTATTTCTGGAGCTGTGCCCATTTGGGTGTTTGTTCTGCAGTGCAGCGGGGCAGGGGGTGTAGTTTTGGTTTAATGTTTTGGTTTTTGGGAATTTTTTTCCCCAGGAAACTTTCTGTAAACAACAGAAATGTTTTTGTAACTGTACCGATGTTTATCCATTCTTTCTCACGGGAGAGGTTTCTTGAGGAACATCTGTTTTAACCAATGTAGTTGAAGAGGTTTGGCTTTGTTTTATCAATCAAATTAGTCTGTGTAAAATACTATATAAGAGAGTCACATCTCAAAAATAAAGGTTCACCTTTTCTAGCCTTCTGATCGAGAGTCTGTGTCGTTGTTTGGTGCCCAACAGCTACAAGGGGGAGCACAGGAACTTGCCCAGGGGCATCGCTCGGCCGTGCCCTGCGGGCACTCCCCGTAGCTGGCGCTGTTCACTTGACCTTCCCAGCACTCTCACCTACCTTGGCCTCTCCTACCTTAACAAAGCACAGTGCCTGCCAGACTGGTACAAAATCTCTCTCCTTCAGAGGGCTGTTTGCTTATAAAAGAAAAACAAATTGTAATTTTGATAACAGGTTATAAAATCATTCCTTAAATAGAAACGTTTGTTCTTATCCTATCAGTAGAAGTGTCTGGCTAAGAGATTTGGAATCAGTTGATTGATTCATATTATGGGTAAATTTTATCACTTCTAGAGCAGGGAGGAAAGTAATTTCCATTTCTTTTTCAGCACACTGTGAGCCAATTTGCTTTGAGGTTGATCTATAGGCTAAATTGTGGGGAGTCATGCTGCAGACTGTTTTGATGGAGAAGTGTGTGTGGGGAGAGTTAAAATGCTTATCCAAATGTTTGAAGTCCTTGTTCTCTCATACCCTCAGTGCTGCATCTGACACCTTTATATTTAATCAGTTCTCAGTGTCTCTCCTGCACAATTTGTATTGCCTATCAAGTCATCAGAAGGGGTTTAAGCATCATCTGATTATGGCTCTCCTTCCCAACATCTTTACAAAACAGGTGCTCAGATCATGGAATCACAGAGAGGCCTGAGAAGGGACCTTAAACTCATCCCATTCCACCCCTGCCATGCCCAAGGACACCTCCCCCTGCCCCAGGCTGCTCCAAGCCCCAGTGTCCAACCTGGCCTTGGGCACTGCCAGGGATCCAGGGGCAGCCACAGCTGCTCTGGGCACCCTGTGCCAGGGCCTGCCCTCCCTGCCAGGGAACAATTCCTGCCCAATCTCCCATCCAGCCCTGCCCTCTGCCACTGGCAGCCATTCCCTGGGTCCTGTCCCTGCAGCCCTTGGCAATTGTCTCTCTCCATTTTCCCTGCAGCTCCTTCAGGCCCTGCAAGGCCCCACTGAGCTCAGCCCAAAGCTTCTCCTGTCCAGGTGAGCAATGCCAGCTGTGCCAGCCTTTCCTGCCAGCAGAGCTGCTCCATCCCTGGGATCATCCTGGTGCCTCCTCTGGGCTCTCCAGCAGGCTGACAGATGTTTATGCAGATGTTTGTGTGACAGTGCTGTAGGTTGGATACTGGGCAGTGTTGCTGTGTGGATGCTTTGCAGTGCAGTGTAGACCTTTCCCATCAAATCAAGCTATTCAGTGCTAAGATTTAGCTTTGCTTTTTTAATCATCTTCTTTGAAAACCACTGTTTTCATTTTTGAAAGTGGCCTGCATGCCAGGCCTCTACTTTAGTGTCTGAATTTCCCCCCCAGGAGCAGTGGAATACAGGACTTCACTAAATGAAGCTAACAGAGATACCCCCTCTTCACAGGAACCTTCACAGCGCCCTTTCTCCTGACTCCTGCTGCCTGAAATTGCTTCTTCCATAACAAGTGCTTTTCTAACACTGTTTTCATTTCAGTTGGATGTGTATGCTGACCATGTCAGTTTTTGTCTAAAATGGTTCAAATGTGCTTTTTGCAAGGCAACCACTTTGCTTATAGATCATAAGTTCAAGTGACAATGTCAAGGTAGTAAGGCTTAATAATTGATCATCTTCGGGAAAAAAAAAAAAAAAAAGGCACCCAAATTTAAAAACTGCAAAGAATTCCTTTCAGTTGGGTTTTTTGCTACCGTTTGAAATTAATTACACTGCAAACCTCTTTTTTGTGGGAGGAAGAAAAAGAGTTGGATAGGGGAAAAATTAAAATATTAATCAAGGGCACAGAATTAATTACAAAAAAGTAATCAAAGTATATGCAAGATGAGAGCAGGATAAAATGACAATATACAGCTGAGGAAAACCAGCTGGCTTTAAAACAGTTTAAAAAAAAATGATAAAGCTGTATGCACATTATGTTTGTTTTATGTTTGTGCAGCCGCACAAAGCTTTAATAACAAACCCCAGTTTTGTACACAACTGTCCTGGTTATAGCTCTTGTAGCATTCCTGAGCTTTGTTGGATGCAGTGCAAAGTCTGTGTGAGGCAGATCCCAAAGAGGGCAGCGGGACAGTTTGCAATCAGCTGCTTCTGGGGCAGGGAGGAGAGAATCTGCCCAATGCCAGGACCTCTCACTGAATCCCTGTGAATGAAAGAGCAATCTCTTGATTCTGTAATAACCAAATTGCAGCCCCACTGCTGGATTTTCCTTTTCTGTGTGCTCCTGAGGGATGCAGTGTGTCAGCTGCCCTTATCTCCCAGGGGTATTTCCCTGGAAAGAAATGCAATGTGCTACCATTCAAATGGTTGCCCGGGTGCTGGGATAACAAAGACACCTCACCAACAAAGGAAGTTGAACCTTTTCATCAATTGCATGTAAAATTCAGAAACAGGAGAGAATAGCCATTTCAGAAATGGCTCTCACACCATGTAGCTGCTTCTTTATATGTCTAAATCATTGCAGTGCAGTCTGTGCTGAGAATATCTAACCTATTTGCATTTCATTTGTTTATTTTGTCAGTATTTCAGAACTAAGTCCAGGAACACTTCTTTTATTTCAGCATACCAGCAAGTTCTCATACTACTGATAATAAATATTTTTAAAAACTAATTAAAAAAAATAATTATTGACGCTATTGTCCTTTATTTGAACAAAGAAGTGAAGTCTTTTGAATGTTGTAAGCAGAGACTTGTAAGTGTTCCTCAAACACCAGACTCTAATGTTGATGTCCTCAGCAACTCATCAAATGGACTTGTTCAGTCCTTGTGGCTTTGCTGCCATTTCATTTATTACAAGGGAATCAATATTCTTGCCGGTATAATTTGGTAATATACAAAGAGTATCACAAGGTATGTTTTTTGCATGGTAACCAGTTATGGAAGCCAAAAATATTCTCTGTGCCTCTGTTCCAAAATTTTAAACTACTTATAATTCAGTACATGAACCTTTTAATATAGTGTCAACAAATTGCTTATGAGCCCCTTGAATGCCAGTCCAGTTTAATAATATTAGATGACAAGAACTTTCATAAAAATTAACTTCAGTATCTTTCCTCATTAGTGAAGGCATGTCAGACATAAAGAATCCTGTAATTGCTCTGCAGGAATACTTTATATTTGTTTTTAATCAAGACATTTAAAAAATTAGTTCCTTTTGAAGGTTCACTGGTGGCAGTTATTGAATAGCTATTTAGGCCAGTTTTGTTACATTTCCTCCATTTAGCTGGGTAATTCACCAAACTGTGGAGACACTTCACTGTGTTCAGGGATTTGCAATTTAAGTAATCTGTTTTTATTTGGGACATTTCAGACGTACTGCAAACTCTTTGATCATCTGCATTTTGTTAGTGATAGTTTTACCATAGATGCTTTCATGTCTGAAGGAAAAGGTCTAAGAAAAAGACCTTCATCGTCACTTACTCATTCCTTTCCTCTACCCAAGTGCACTCATGTTACCCATGGAGGAAACCCCAATGTTGCTTTCTTTTAAAATGCCATGAATAATTACCTTATCATAACAACTACATTTAAAGAATTATCTCTATTAGTAAATAGATTTTTTAATTTCACAGGAGACTGAAACAAATATAGATGCCTAGTCTTGGAAATTTGCATGCCTTTGGAAGTTAGAGATCTTGTCCTGGGAGATGAATTTTCCTTGGTGGCTCCTAATTGCCTGAACTCTCTTTTAGCAACTTCTCTCTATCCTTTTCTTTTGACACACTTTTACAGCTTGCCATGTCCTGTCACTATGATAGCAAAACATTATCTTGCCACCAAACCCCTTTTACTCAGGTAATATTTATGTCAAATTCCCTTTTTCTCTGAATTCTCTTTTTGTTCTCCTCCTGCTGTTGTCAGGGAGCTTCTTTGTCAGAGAGACTCCAGGCTAAGTTGCCAAGGGGAAGGACTGAAAGCTGCTGGGTGTGGGCAATAGGGAGAAACAGAGCGTGAGAGAATGGAGAATCTCAACCCCACCTCATAAAAAATCTGCTTTTTGTACCATCAACCTTCATTCTCTGGAGAAGTGAAAATCCTTTGTTGTTTTGGAGCAGTTTAAAAATTCAATTCTCTTTATGAAATATGCTTTTGTTTTTTTGCAGTGGGTTTTTTTGGTGGTGTGGTTTTTTGGTGGTGTTTTGGTTTTTTTGTGGTTTTTGGTTTGTTTGTTTTTCCTTTTCTGTTTTGTTTGTTTGTGGGTTTGTTTTGTTTTGTCTTGTTTTCCTGGAAAATGTAAATGCTTCCATCAGTCAAAAATGCAGCCCAACAGATCTTTCAGTCACTGCTGTCCCTGGTCTTTTGAGTGATTCATTGCTTCCTCTCTTCTCCTTGAATTATTGACTTACGACCTAACATACATCCTTTCAAATGCAAATTTCTATATACGCAATTTTTATCTGTATAATAATGAAAAGAAATCTTACATTTTTGGGGTCTACTCCATTTAATCTCTTATTTCTAATCACTCCTGGTCCAGCCGTTATGACATAATTTATAACATTCTTTTACTTTTGAATTGAATACTTCTGCAGTTGACCCAACAGAGATAAGTATCACTCTACAGGGACCCAAGCAGGTATGAATTTTTTCACAACCCCTTTCATATCGGTAATATTGACAGGGATTGCCTTTCCAAAGTGAAACTGTGATTCAATTTCTAAAACAAAGTACCTGCTCTTTAAACTGATTTAAGAGAAATGAGTCAATAAGAAGGGAATTAAATTAGTGGACCTTGTTCTTCCATACTACAATTAACTCTTTTCTTTTTGGCTAAGTCCAAGGTGATGGGAAGTGAGGAGGCACCTACATTACAGTTTGAGATTTTTAACTGACAGACAAGGGGCTTGTAAGGATTTAATGGAATATATGAATGTATCG
This sequence comes from Oxylabes madagascariensis, assembly GCA_013400675.1. Taxonomy (NCBI): domain Eukaryota; kingdom Metazoa; phylum Chordata; class Aves; order Passeriformes; family Timaliidae; genus Oxylabes; species Oxylabes madagascariensis. The sequence goes on from VYZR01031129.1 coordinate 21,101, forward strand.
TGTTTTGCGTCACACTGAATTGTGTCTCATACTCTTGAATGGATTTTTAAATGTAATACTTTAGAATGGAAGTCAGGTTGTTGATAAATAGGAATGACATAATATGCTAAAAATCAAAACTACAGAGTAATATATAGAAAGCTGACTACACACATCTAAGTGAATTTATAGAGTTTTTTTGTTTTTCCTTCAGGAATAGGACAGCAATCTCTACCATTATCTCAAAAGATAGGTGAAGAGAAGACTGAGCTTTTGTCTTTCCACATAAATGACTGTCATTAATACTGTCCATGTCAAAATTCAGCAGCAGCAGCTGTCCAGCCAGGTGGCAGAGGGAGCAGTTCATTGTTTCTAAGAAACACTCCTACAGTTAGGGGATATATAAGATATTCTCTAGTTCTTTTTATATTATTTGTAAAAAAAATAATTTTATGGGGAGCCACTTCACTCCCCACAGAGGGCATCAATCAACAGTGGTGGCACAACTGAGGCAGCCCTTTCCTCAGTCACTCATCACTTAAATTTTGAGTTTCTATAAAAACCACCCCTGATTAATAGTAGGCTCAAGAGACTTTCAGGGAAGGCAGGTAAATGTATCAGCAGTTTATTGTTTCATAGCAAAGTCCTTGTACCTTCTCTCTGTTGGATCCCACAGGCAGCGTGACCAGCCAACACTGACTCCCCACCTCTCTTCTTTCTCTCTCAATTGCCCAACCCACCAACCCACTCTTTTGTAACACATCTCCTTACTGGACACAGCTGCAACTCAACAAGGCAAGGCTGTGATGAGACACAACTGCAGCCCATCCAGAGGCTGCCCACAGCACCACCCAGCTTTTTTTTTTTTTTTT
>VYZR01031129.1:21992-72591 GCA_013400675.1 Oxylabes madagascariensis
TTTCCTCCCTTCTTATTTATAGGTACTGTTATAAAGGAAAATGAAGGACTTGCTAAGTGTGCTGGATGACATCCCACTCTTGACACGCTCTTGGACAGTTGTGAATTCTCCTGTGATGGCTGAGGTTTGAAGCCTTGTGGACAATGTGTGGTAGACTCAGGTACCAGGTGCTGTGGGGGAATGCAGGGAACACAGACCCTCAGTGCATTTACGAGCAGTCATTACTCAGGGAGGTGTTTCCTGGGCAGACCAGAACAGTTCAAACAGTGTCAAACACTCACTCTCCTCTACCTAAAAATAAAATTTGTCGCTTGAATTTGGTTCTGTTGTACTATGAAAAACGAGATCCAAATAATGCATGGAGCCCAAAGGACTTGCCTGTTTTTGTGGAAGTTGCTCGGCTCCAGTGATGACAGGGAAATGTAAGAGTGAGTAAATGGATGCAGGTAGAGCAGACCTGATTGAAACAAAACGGAAAACAATAGCAACCATTCCTTGGATTTGAATATCTATGGTGTTTTAAGAGTTGTAATGCTCATGCTGTCAGTGTGTTTCTTGGGAAAAAGGCAAGGAATGCAGGAAGGAACACCAGGAGAAAGACTTTCAGTGGATGCACATGTGTGCCTCACCTGCTGCTCTGGCATTTCTTTCATGCTCAGCAGTCCCACAGAGTTCCATGGAATTTGGAAAACTCCATTATGATGCTGAAATCAGGGAATGAATAGATTGATCAAAGTATGTATTGAAGCCTGGGAGATGTGAATCGCTGCAGGAAAATTTGGGCTGGTTTCTTGAGTTCAGATATATTGGACTCCACTGTGACTCCAAGTATGGAAAATAATACTCAAAACCTAAATTTGAAATCCGGGTCCTGCAAGGCAGAAATTTTCCCAAGTGCTGAGCCTTTAGGACATAACTGGAGCATTCAGACAAGAGCAGCTTGGAAGATAGTTTGATTTTAAAGAACATAAATAAGGATTAAGGTACATAAATTTCCTGTCTCTAAAATGGGATTCTCAAGTGGCTTTACAAAGCTAAGAATATGTATAGGAAATCTCTTTTATCATAAGCATATTTCCCTTTTGGCACATTTCCTGTATGATCTCTAGGAACAGTTCTATTTTTAGGTGTGTTATTTAAAATGTCTTACTGATGGCACATCTAAGCATTGCTAAAAACCTCTCGAGTGCTTTAATAGGAATGATTTTAAAGCATTTGTGTGGCTTAGTTGCAGCTAGAAATAACTGAAATAAGAAGCCATTAGGAAGCTAGTCACATTTCCTTAAAATTGATACTAAGCTGTTCATAACACATTCTGAATAAAATAACATTTTTTTATTTGTTCATTATAGATTGTGCCTTAAGGAGAATGGATTTTATTGCAGTAAACTAAAATAGTTATGCACAAAATAAATACATGATAAAACAAGGAGGCAGAAGAAGAATTTTAAAGACCTATACACTGTTCAAGTGATGAGACTGGCTTGGTTGATGTCCGGGAGAAAATCTGAGTGGGAACCTGTAGTCACAAATGTCTTGGTGACATGTGGGACTCTCAGAGAAATGGAAGTACTGGATTACAAGAATATGAATATTTGACATGCATTTTGTAGCCACTTTCTACAGTTGTCTTTCAATTCTCACCTCACTAATGCTTGCTATCTGTAGTGATGCAGACACGGCTGCTCGGTGCTGACAAGCCCCCGAACACAAGGTGCATGTCTGTGAAGGCTGGATACACAAAACAAGACAAGCAGAGGCTTTTTCTGATGTCTCAGTCTCATTGCAGCGACAATATGACACCATTGTGCGCTGCAAGTGCTGTTTAGGTTTTAAAACTGAAATCCAGAAATATCAGAGTGCCTTACTGATTTCTGTCGACAGGTGCTGCTGCCCTAACAGCTCCTCCAGTAACCTGAGTGTTCAGCTGCTCTGTTCTTCCTCTTGTCTGGTTAGCCTCCATGTCTTCTGTCCTGCCTTTGTGCAAGTCGTGACTGCTCAGCCCAGCCCACAAATGCACGTCTCTCTCCTCATCCCTCTCTTATTAACCTTTAGTGACTCATCACTTACTTTTACGTGGTCATCGGATTACAACACACTGGCTTTAGAAAAGCACCCCAATAATTTTATATTTTAGCCACTACAGGAGTGTAAGACTCTGCTGGCCAAATGAACTCTGTGCACTGTGGAAGCCTGCTGGCAGTAGGGAAGGCTGTGCTGTTGGAGTGCTCCTCCTGAGGAGTCAGTGACTGATCCTGAAGGTGTTCCCAGAAGGTGAACAACACGGTACAGACCATTCACAGAGCAAAGAACTTTTGTTGTTAGCTCATCCTCTCAAGTGGTAAAACACACTACCTGAAGTAGTGCTGGCTGTGCACGAGAATCCTAATTACTGTCCTCTTCCTTGCCAGGTAATGGAGTGACAAAATGCAAAGGCCCAGACTGTGCTGTTTCTTGCTTGTTACCTCAGTCTCTGAAGGACTCCTACATTTAGATATCATTACAGGTGTGCACCAAAATTGAGTAAGTCCTTCAAAGTTTATAATGTGGACAGCTGTGTTTCATTTGAGGCCATTACAAACTGTAGAGTTTTCCTTAATTTCCTTTCCTAGGCTCAGAAGTTACACTTTCCTTTGATAAAGCATTTACCAAGTGTTGGGTTTCCTTTAAATGCAGCATCTTCTTAGACTCAGAGTAGGTGGTGACAGGCACTCCTATCATGCTCATAGTACTCGTATCATGTGGGACATGGTGCAGCAACCATCCTGCTGTTCTTTGCTCTAATGAATGAGGAACCTGTGGGTAAATTACAGCTTGTGGTGCATGATCACGGACATTGTAAACGGCTGCACCGCAGTTGTCTTAGCAACAGCCACAGCCCACAAGCTGAAGAACAGCTTCTTAACTCACAGGTGGATAAAGAGACATTGACACTTTGTCTCCACATGGAAAAATACATGCACATTGTAGTAAGTGTTCTTCTCCCCATTAGAATTAATTTCTAGGGAAAGCTGGTGATAAATATACATTTTCTCTGTTACAAGACCAGCCTGCATCCTCATGCATTATGGGACACTGTAACCAAGAGGACATGTGCACAGTAAACCTGCAAAAAGCAAAATGCCTTTATGCTACCTGACTGAACAGAAATGCACTCTGTACATAGCAAAAACATCTTGCCAGAACCCTGCTGAATTGCCCCAGAGAGGGCTTGTCAGGATCGGCCTCATTCACAGATGGCTGGTCCAAAGGGAAGACCCCCTAACTGTTCCTGGCTTTGGATCAGAGCTGTGTGTACAAAATGAGATTTTAGAATCCATTCCCTGTGAGTGAGACCCACCGAAATGAAATAATTGATATAGGCATCGAAAGTTGAATGATTCCATTGCTTTCCTAATGCAAGTTTTTAAATACACTGATGGTGTAAGGCTGACAGAATGAACTGGGCTTGGAGCCGTGTCACTGTGCCTGCTACAGCTCTGTGACACAGCAATGTCTGTTTGCTGTGCTTTTATCTTGTGCTGAAAGGACAGTGATTACTCTATCATGACGGGATAATTTTCAAAGATTTTACTGGGGATTATTAGTTTTACTGCTCTAATAAACATATAATTAAACAATGCCTCTGTATTATTGGATCCTAGTCTGCTTTGTACACAATGGATTTACGGCATGTCTGTAAATATTGGAACTGTGATGCAGTAATTAAGATTTACATAAACCTTCTCTGGGAGGAGAATGAGAGATTTTTACTGTGAGACTCAGCTGAAGTGGTTGGAAAGTACCTGTTTTGTTCAAGTGTAGCAATATATAAAAAGTATAATTTTGTTCAGGATTTCAGCTTTAAATATAGCATAGTCTGCACTTCGAGGGGATGGAAGTTCTTCTCCAAGACAAGGCAGCACTCCCTGACATACGCCAAGGCAAATGAACATCTAATCTTCAACCTAAGAGATAACCTTGAAGCAGGAGAACGTATTTGGAAGCTCTCTTCCTCTACTTGGATGTTACTGCTTTACTCATTTTGACATGCCCCGTATTGCCAAATGCTTTCCACCAAAGGACTGGAGCTGAGATGCTCAAACCTGACATTTGATTAAAAACACCGCATCCTTCATTTGAAGTGGTGGGCTTTTTTCATGGGGAATAAAAAGATCCAAAAAGATATTAAATTGTCAATCAAACAGATAGGAGTTTAGAAACCATACTTTATGAAGTAGAGCAGACTTCAGGCTGCTCAGGGAACTAGTGAGTTAAATCCCCAGGGAAAATGCTATGGCAGGTGCTGGCTCCATCAGTGCTGTCACTTTTTAAACATCACCTCCTAAAGGCACTGGAGGAGCAATTCCTAAATGTCAGAGGTCAAGCAGGTGAGGCAGAAGGGTGGCTTGGCTGATCAGGAGTATCCTCTTGGAAATTAAGCAAAAGAGGAAGGTATACACCCAGTGGAAGCAAGTTCAGGTGCCATGGGAAGATTAAGAGATGCTGCTCACCACCATGGGGAGAAAACCTTGCAGCCAAAAAGCTCAGTTGGACTGGAAGTTGCTAGAAATGTGGGGGACAGTAAAAAAGAGTTTTTTCAAATATATTAATGGCAAAAGGAAGGGCAGAAATAACATTGTCTTGTTCCAGAATGAGGATGGTCACCTCCCACACAGGGACAGGGAGAAGGTAGAAGTGTTTATTGTGTTATTTGCCTCTGTCTTCAACACAGATCAGTGACCAAGGGGGCTCAGTGCCCTGAGCTGAAGGACCATGACTGTGACAATGATCAACTCCCAGTTGACCCTGAAATTGTGTGAGATCTGCTGCTCCAGCTGGATCCCTAAAAATCTATGGGGCCTGATGGGATTCATCCAAGAATCCTCAAAGAGCTGATGATGTCATTGCAAAACCTTTCTGGATGACTTTTGAGCAGTCTTGGGAATCTGGAGAGGTCCCAGCTGTCTGGAAGCTGTGAATGGTATCCTGATTTTCAAGAAGGGCAAGAAGGAGAACCCCAAAGACTACAGGACTGTCAGAGTCACTTCAGTGCCTGGCAAAATCATGGAGAAGATTATTCTGGGAGGTGTTGAGGGTCTGCCAGGACCACACAGTCAGTCACAGCCAGCACAGCTTCAGCAGGGGAAAGTCCTGCTTGTCAGCCCTGATCTCCTGCAGGAGGGCAACCCACCTGGCTGAGCAAGGGAAGCCAGCTGGTGGGATCTTTCTGGGCTTCAGCAAAGTTTTGATACCATCTCTCCCAGCATCCTTCTGGACAAAATGCCCAGCACTCAGCTGGACAAACACGTCGTGGGATGGGTGAGCAGATGGCTCATGGGCCGGGCACAAAGGGTGACAGTGCCAGGGGTGACATCAGACTGGGGGCCTGTCACCAGTGGGGCTCTGCAGGGCTCCATCCTCAGCCCTCTGCTTTCAACACCTTCATTAATGATTTGGACCCAGGGCTCAAAGGAACACAAAGGAGGTTTGCTGATGACACTAAATTAGGAGGAGCTGTTGCTCCTTTGAGAGCAGAGAGGCCCTGCAGAGAGACCCAGACAAACGAGAGAGATGGAAAATCCCCAACCCTGTGAAGTTTAACACAGGCAAGTGCTGGGCTCTGCACCTGGGACAGGGCACCCCTGGCTGTGTGGATGGACTGGGGAATGAGAGGCTGGAGAGCAGCTGCAGGAAGGGACCTGGGGGTCCTGCTCAGTGGCCAGCTGGATCTGAGCCAGCAGTGCCCTGGCAGCCAGGAGGGACATCCCCGTCCTGGGCACCAGGCCCAGCACTGCCAGGCCAGGGAGGGATTGTTCTGCTCTGCTCTGGGCTGGGGCAGCCTCACCTTGAGTGCTGGGGCAGGTTTGGGCACCACAGCCCAAAAAAAACATGAAGCCATTGGAGAGTGCCCGAAGGAGGCCATGAGGATGGGGAAGGGTCTGGAGGGGACACCCTCAGTGAGGAGCAGCTGAGGGCACTTGGTGAGTTCAGTCTGGAGGAGACTGAGGCCAGACCTCATTGGCGTCTTCAGCATCATCACAAAGGGGAGCTCTGATGTCTTCCTGACCAGGGACAGGACCCCAGGGAACAGCTGGAGCTGTGCCAGGGGAGGTTTAAGCTGGATCTCAGGAAAAAGTTCTTCCCCCAGAGGGTGCTGGCACTGCCCAGGCTCCCGAGGGAATGGTCACAGTCTCCAGGTTGCCAGAGATCCAGGAGCTTTTGGACAGTGTTGCCAGGGATGCCCAGGATGGGATTGTTGGGGGGTCTGGGCAGGGACAGGAGCTGGACTGGATGGTCCTTGTGTGTTCCTTCCAACTCAGCCTGTTCTGTGATTCTATGAATGTTGTGTGAAACATAGAAAATGCAGTCTTTGACAGACCTAACATGTCCAGGCTCGTTTGTTTTAAGTACTAATCAGCCTGGCACAGGTCGTTTCCTTAGCTGGGGAAAACACCTACGTGGTGCACTGGGTATGCGCATGTTGCAGTGTCATTTAGATTAGGTGATTATTTAACATAATATCACATAAGCTTCTCTGGAGAAAGGTTAGAAGAATGGGTCCCAGCAATATAAAATGATGAAGACAACCTTTTTCAGGGCACTGTTTGTGGTGTAGCTGTAATGATTCGTCCCTTGAGGCTTCTGCGGGGGCACGGCTGAACTCTGAAGTACTTTGCAGTGAGAAGATTCAGAGGTGCCACATTGATTCTCACGGGGAGCAACCCCCACGAAGCTGAAGGATTGAGTAAGATGGGAGTAGGGCAGAGGGAAGAGTCAGTTTTTTGTGTTTCCAAACACAAGCAGCTGCAGTGTCTGCACTCACCGAGCCACTCTCCCTGATGTGTCACTGCAGGCCACACATTTATTTTAAAAACAAGTTGGCTTATGTGGAGAAAAACTTAAACAAGTGTATAGGTCCACAGGTATTTTCCTGCCTCTCATAACTGTTGAACCCACTAGTCAGGATCAGGCAAAAGGAGCAGGACGGATTTCAGCAAGAATTAAACTGAGCAGCTTCATGGAGTTGGCACCTGGGTAAGAGAGCCCAGCAAATGCCTCTGCTCAGGGTCACGGTGAGCTCTCCTGCCAGATAGTGTGCAAGAATTTGCAAGACAAAATGACTTTAAAAATGTCCCAACTGTTAGACAAGCTTCAGCCTGACCAGCTCAGTTTTCCTGTCGATGAAGACACACAAATCTGTAAAGATTTCACTAATGCTGGTGCTCACAAAACTGCTCCCGTTACCTAAGGCCAGGCTGAACAGACCAAGGGATAGAGAGAAAATTGTGTATTCAAGGAAATTATATTGCTTTAATTAAAATATTGTCTTTGGAGATTTTTGGTTTTAATAAGACATAAGCACCAGGGATCTTTGAAGATCTTTGAATTTACCTTTGGAATCAAATGATCTTCAGAAAGACATCATTCCCTATATGCAAGGTCTTAACTATGTTTTCTCAGTGATCCCTTAGTCCCATTCATGGGAGTGAAATCACAACTATTTTTCAGGTTTTCCAGAATCAAGAATCTAAAATTAAATTTTGAATTGATGGCTGCTAATTGTTTTGTACAGCTTAGTTATTTTTCTTTGATGATAGATATGTATGCTCTTATTTCTGAGGTACCACCTCTCACTGATAGTGGGCTCAGTATCAAACCTGTGAAACAGAAATGATTCTGGTAGGAGGAAAATGAGACTTAGAGTAAATATTAGGGAACATTAGACGGCACTTAGATTTATATAATTTTGATTTCTGGATTGTGCTGCAGAAACATCGACCCAACTAACTAGGCTTTTTCCTAAAGTAATTTGTGTTCTCTGTCAAACATTAACATCAGCATTAGAAGGTAATTTAACTCTTATTTTTGTCAAATTAAGGTGCTTCAAATTTTTTTATAGGTAGTGCTTTGCAAAATCCACAGAACAAATGATGTAAGTACTATATTATGCTAAAAATGTGATGTTTATACTAATTATACTATAGATTCAGCCCTTGAAGTTTTGCCATAGTTCCTTCTATAATACCACTCTCCTGGGAATTGAATCATTTGGCACCTGATTGCATTAATTACCATTAAACTTTAGAACCTTTAATACAGTGAAAATTCAAATATTTAACATGCACTGATATTTACAGGATGAAAAGCTGGAATTTACACAGAAATGTGATATCCAATTCCTTGCTATAATAATGCCAATAACTTAGAGTTAACCCTTATTAATATTTAGTGCAGCAGTAAATGTAAGCAGCTGTCACTGGAATGGTATGATTATGATCAATAATACCTTGGCCCCAGGTGAATTTTTGTGCTCCTGTTCATTCTTTGTGTAACTTGACATGGGAGGGAAGGGAGCACTAATGAACCAGTTTATAAATATCCAAAATGCTTACCTGCTTCAGGGCTTGTGAAAGGGAGATTATTGTAATGTCTAAATATAGGCAACACTTTCCAACCCTATCAATAGTACAGAGAATTATATTCTACCTCCTAATTCCTAATAAGAATGAAAGAAATGGTTCTGATGCCTCATGGCATGACAGACTATGAACTTCCTAATCAGTGTGGTGTTTTCAAGCACCGAGTTTATGTAGGAAACATATGAGATGTGTTTACACCAAGCCTTTTGGTACTCAGCTGCCATCTCCATTACAAATTTACTTGTTGATGTTTGGATGGTAAGCGTTATTTTGCTTTGTGAGCCTCATTTAGGGGAGAGAACTCTAACAGAGGCCAAAGCAGACACTTGGTGTCAGGGAGAAAAACAGAAGCATTTGGGCTCCTCAATCTGGAGCACAGAGAAAGAGATTCCCAAGTGTCTGACTTGTAACCAACGATTTAGGTAAAATTCTTCTGACCAATTTCACTTATTTTGTCAACAAAATAGTTTTTTATTTACTTTTCTGAACGGTCCAGGTGTCTCAATTCTCCCTAAAAGCAATCTAAATACTTTGATCTATGATGAGCACATCTTTGGGTATCAATTCTTTCTCCAGCACACATAAACACCAACTTTTGAGTTCTTTTTGAAGTCACTAAGTATGTTACTAGGGATGATATCTATCTTAATGATTTTCTTGTTTAATCATCTGGATTAGCTATTTGCAGGAGGCTTCACTGTTGCAGTTTTTTCAAACGTTTCCTCTGTTTGTACTTGGCATTTTCCTTGTCTTATTAAATCACTGGAGTGGCCCCAGATCTTTTCTGTACATTGCGTGACTCATTTCACTGGGTCACCATTTGCTTACCAAACAGCCGCAGTAATTTGTGAAGATCTGCTTGTCACATAAACCCAAACTTGTCTTTTCCCAGAATTGCTGCCATCAGCATTACCTCTAGGTAAAACCATGAAAACTTGATTTTTTTCCTCACAAAAAATTATTTGGTATTTATACTAGGATCATTTTTTCAAAGATGTACCTCTTTGAAGCTAATTCAGGTATTTGCATATGTAATAGCTGACCCATTCTAATGACCCAAGTATTTCAGATGACTGCTTCATTTGAAAATTTGCCAAACCCTGGAAATACAGAGGGAGGGTTCCTCAATATGTGCCCCACTGCTGTTCTGCAGCCTCTTTTACCCTGGTTATGTGAGCGGTGCTTGACCAGCCCAAAGTGCCTGACTGTGCAGTGCCCACTGCCTGCTGTCACTGCAGCCTCAGTGGGGACAGTCACCCCCACAGAACTTCAGTTCCCTGCCTCCAAACAAAGACAAGGGGCTCTTTTTACCTGAGACAGGTAAGGAGGGTGTCTTGCAGGTTGCCAGGAACTTGGTCACTGTTCTGCACTCATGAGGATCAGATAGGAACAGAACTTTTACAGCAGGAATTAGAGAAAAAATTCTCTTGTGGGAGTTTGTGGGAATATGATCTAAATGTATCCTGGTTACTGATGCCTTCAGTCTTCCTGAGCAAGCAATGCTGGCAACTCAAAGTAAAGCTGGTCACAAGGTGCCATCAATCCTTAGCTCAAAACTCATGAACCTGAGAGAGAACCTGCTACAACATCCGTGCATGGGAGGGGTAGGGCTGGACAGCACTCCAGATTCTGAGTACAGCTCCATCAGACCTCACACTGGAGAAAAGTCCTCTCCCTGGGCATGAGCTGAATAAGTACATCTTTATTTCAACATCCCAAATACACGTAAGTAATTGCTAATGTGGCATAGATGCTGTAGATGTAGTGGAATAAATCTTCAAGAGAAAAGTCAACAGAAAACTGATGGGATTTAATGAGTGAGCTGTGAAACTGTTTGTCTACTGTGCACATACAGCCTTACCCCAATCACTTCTTCACCAAAAATGTTCATAAATATGCTCTTCCCACATTCCAAATAATAGTATGCATTCACATAAAGACTAAGGAAATCAGGCATTAAAAGTCCTTCAGCTGCCAAGGGCAGTTTTGTTTTTTCAAAACATCAATTTCTTAAGAAATATTTGTGCTGCTTCACAGCACAAAAGGAATTAGTTGAACAGCTAAGCAAACAAGTGTCCTGCAGCAGGCTGTGTAGTGGTGAGGCTTTAGGTGAGCCAGGGAACCACGAGGAGCTGGCACTCTCACCAGTGTAGCACCACCATGCTTCGTACTCTTGCTTCATCTGGAATTTTTGCAGGACTTCTGTTTTCAGCCCTAATGGTAAGGAGCAAAATGCTAAATCATAGGCATTTTTAAATGTATATAAGGTTCAAATTCAGCATTTAAGCTTGGTAACAATGCATTACTGACTTCCTGCTGTCTCCTGACAAACTGGAGCATCTGCCTATAGTTACTCATGTATTTGATGCTCTGTCACTTTGTTCTCCTTTGGCTTCCCCAAGCTAGATTAATTGGATGGTTCTGAAGCATTTGGGGAGTATTTTGGCTTTTGAAAATGTTCTCCTTTTCAGGCTGCTTTCCAACCTTTTCTCCCCTGCTTAATGACCCATTCAAAATATTACCAATGAATTTCTTAGACTAGATTTACATAAGATCATTAGAGTATTCCAGCTCCTTTACTTTAAAATATTCATGGCAGTCTCACATTGTCGACTTCACAAAACCAATTTCAGGCAAACCTCCCATCAGCTTCACTGGAGGACAGCAGGGTAGAGCTTTAATTGTCAAAAACTTGCAAGCTGCAGCTTCAGTGGCTGTTCTTCACAACAAGCACCAATCCTGACAGTGCTTCACTGCACATTCTGCTCACTCTGTGGAGCTGGGGAGGGGCAGGTCAGATGCTTTTTATTGTCCTCCATTTTTGAGAAAAATTACAAGAACTTGGTGACTTAAATCTCAACCTACGAAGACTTTTTTATATATCACCTGCATGTAAAACTTCACTTAATTTGCAGCTTGAAAAGTAAAGAATTGAATTTAAAATTCTGGGCAAATTTGTGGCTGGTCTATTTAACCACTTGTCTATTTAACCACCGCTTTATTTAACCACTTGCTTTGTGCAATTTTAGAATGAAAAGTGATGCTGTCCTGTGAGAGGGTGGCTTGATTTGTCCACAGAGATGGTAGGAAATGTTTATGTAGGAGTTACCTCGTAGCTTAAGCAGGGAAGTTCTGTTCAGCACTAGTTCAGTGTCTCAGGGGAGTAGTGGAGACATCATCTTGTTCTGCGGGGTGACGCTGAGAGCAAGCCCAACACCTGGGTTTGGGAGGCTCACACAGGGGTCACAGCAGCAGAGCAGGAGAATATGAATTCTCTGCTTTTGACAAAAAACTTTGTGTTGAGCTCCCGCACTCTGCACAGATGGAGCCTGCAGCAGCTGCCTGTGGTAGCAAACCTGCTGTGGGCATCCCTGTGGAGGAGCACTTGACTCTGGCCCTGCTCCTTGGAGCGTGTGCCAGCTCAGCAGCACACGGGGCCTCCAGTTCCCTCTTTCCACTTCAGCTGCTTTTGGTGCTTGTGCCCAGGGAGTCCAGATCCAGATCCAGAAATGCCTTGCTTAATATTGTCCAGCCCTTCCTATTCCACTATTCCTGGCTTCATGAACAACCCAAGACGCAAGGAAAAGTCTCCAGAGAACAGTATGATGTAAAATGTCCCACCATCTTAAAAATTTATTGCTGAAGAAACTGTGCTTGCATATATTTTTAAAACGGAAATGAATAATTTAAGGCTGTTTAAAATATATGAATGTAACTTTAATTAATCTGGGTTTTGTGTACATTGCTTGGCAAATAAAATATGTCTCAAGGGGCTCTGTTTTGTTAAGAATACTCACTTCCCCTTTCTTTTTTTACTACCCCAGAAGCAATTTTGGAAGAGCTTTTCATAACATTTCCATAAAGCTGAAGCCTTCCCTTCATCCTGCCCCCATACCTGTGCATTTCAAAGCACACAGGCACTGCTGGCTGTGCCAAAGGCAGGGGAAGGCGGGACCTGCCTCAGCCCTGCCCTGGGCAATTCGGGGAGGGCACGGGCCCCCAGCCCCGCTGGCATGGCCAGGCTGTCCCCAGGGTGCCTGGGGAGTCACTGCAGGTAATGCACAAACTAGGGGCAGCTGGGAGAGAGGAGTGGCCAGTGGCCAAAAGGGTCTCCTCAAGCTGTGCTTGGCGAGGAACTGACTGCAAAATGGGTAGATTTGGAAATGATGCGAACACTTGCGTTTGTGGCTTTTTCTAGGGAAGAGTGCTATATACTCCACCCCAGGCGGTTGATAAAACATATTTTAATGTGTTTGGTAATGAGTGATACCTTGATAAGATGTAGGCCTGATATTTCTGAGTCTGAAAGATTTTTAGCCTGCTAGCAGCTACTAATCTTTTCCCAAGGGAAAAGTTCTCAAGAGAGCTTCTTCTCAAAACAATCTTGGCAAACAACTATTTTTTCCCAAAACAATCTTTCTCCAGGCGGTGTTTTCACCTTTCTAGTTCCGTTTCTCTAGTTTAACCAGTGGGATTGGAGAGGTGTCGTTCCTGCTCACCAATGATGTTAAGTCTGTATCGGAACACCTTATAAAAGGCAGTAAGACTTAGACAATAAAAGTTCTCTATGCCTTCTGAAATATATGAAGTCTCTCATCTTTTTTCGTGTCTTACAAGGACAATAAGAAATTGGTCAGTCTTCTCAACCTCCTGTGTGGTTTTAAGGGTGTGAATTTTTGGGTGGAACTCGCCTTACAAGGTCAACTGAGTGTAGGTGCTGCTCTCAAACTCAGCTGCAACTGCTCCCTTTCTACACAAAGAACTAAATACCATTTGAGTCAGAATGTGTGGCTGACAGGGATGAGCAAAATTCAGGCTGAACTTCTGCTGTGTTTAATTTAGTACCAGAATAGGATCTCAGGTCATCTGTATCCCAAGTGAATGCCACACGCTGAGGCCAGAGAACCTTTTGGCTGTCCTCCTAAAGTTGTCATTTGGGGTTGAATAAAAAACCTGGGTTTTCCAGTGTTTGTAGTAAGTGAAAGCTTACCTACTCTAGTTCTATGTCCTGTGGTAATTAAAATTAGGAAAAAAACTTGGCTAAAAACTTAAAACTCATCTAAGGTGTAAAAGCTGATAATTGATTTGTCTTCACAGAAACTATAGGGTCACCTCTTTGCCTCAGAAGGCATTGTGGATTTCAGCACTCAAACATTCAGCACTCTTGTGTTTCTGTGCACAGCTTGGGAGCTCTGGAGGGGGTGACAGACAGGGCTGGCAGGGCAGGAGAGGCAGGGCAGGGCTGGCAGGACAGGGAGGGTGGGAGCCCTAGTGCCATGGGCAGCAGGAGCTGCAGCAGTCGAGGACAGGGTCCAGTTTTGTTCCTCTCCCTGGAAATCTTGAGCACAATCCTATCTGTGGTTCCTGTAAACAGCTCACGTTTTTTTCTGTGTGAGTGGAGAGCAGCAGGATGAAAATACTGTTTTATGCTTTTGATAAATGGCTCTCTTTCTCCTCTCCTTGGATTAAGCAGTGCAATGAATTCAGCTCTCTCAAAGACAGCCCCATACTGAGAGGTATCTGCTTCATTTTATCCTAGCAACTCAATGGCAGGGGTACTTCCATATACCCTTAAATTTAATTTTCCATCTGCCTGGTATTTGGGCTCATCCTCATCCTTGTTTTAGGGACATAATTCAAGAACCTCCACCTTTTGCACGTTGCAACTTTTTTTGGAAACCAGGTAGAAGAGGTAGAGTAGGAAAATGCTGGAGTTACAGGTACCACCAAGGATTCAAAATCCTAAATTTAATGGCTTAGCCTACACTTGACAGTGATAATGTTTCGACTCTATAGTTAATTAAGGGTAACATTAGAGCCCTAGAAACAAATTCTGGTAGTTTATGAAGTACTGTTATTTAGCTGCATGTTTTTGATAGTATCTGATGAATAAGGCTGTTAGATCAGCTGAGTGCAAGAGTCACTATAAATGACTGCAGAAGAGGTATTTTTGATGCCATCTGCATATAACCTGGTATTAAAGTGAAAGCAAAAATCAGCTTATCTATAGATCACTAGGTAGGAAATTACTAACTGTCAATCACGTGTCCCAGGTTGATGCTGAGACACCCCATCTTCCGTTCCTGTTTGCACAAAGTCTGACTTACTATTGATTTATGTAGCATTTGGATTTTAGCAAATATGTATGTCTAAAAGAAGTGGTCCAAAAGGTAAACACAGAACAGAGAGATTTTTATAGATGACACAGGGCAGGCAAATGGTCTTGGCTAACAGAGCATGCCTGACTGACATTGCATATCTGACATGAAACCATATGGTAGGACTGTCGAGTTTTTGTTGTGAATAAATAAATAATCCCCTTTCAGAAGCAATATTTTCTAGCATCAAGCCAGAAGAACATTTTGTTATAAAGCTGATTAACTTGTACAACGTGTCCTGCACTCTGAAAAATGCACAACCAATTCTTTGTATCAAACTGGGTCTGACATGTGGAGCATGTCAAATATTTGGCATTATTTGGTAGTTTATCTATTTAATATTATAAGTTACAACTATTTAGAAAACTTAAACAGTGAGCTACTAGAAGACAAACATCCATCTGGGAGCACAGTGGAAAAAACAAAATGATGCATTTATGATATTATTTAATAAAATTAATTCTAAGCCAAGTGTGACAAACAATTGCCAACATCTCATCCTCCCATGTAGCATTGACTTGTAAACTATAATCACATCTGTTGTATTAGTATTTGTAATAACTATGCTTGTGATAAACGATCACATCAAATTTTAATAGCTTTCCTAATGTTCACAAGAACAATTGCATAATGAGGTTACCTTCTCTTAAATTTATTGTGTGAAAAGGTTGCATGCAGCACATGGCCAAAAGTCAGCTCCTGGCAGAACAACTTTCTAAACAACTACTCACAGAAAAACTTCCCTAGTGAAGGAGGTAGGGACTATGAGCAAGATGTATTCCAGCACACTTCCAGGCAGGAGCTTATTTAGAGGTCTTGTACTACGACTCAGTTTATATGGTCTTTGTCAAAAGCAGTAAATCAACATCAAAATCAAATCAGAATAACAAAAAAAGTAATGACTCTTGATCTTCTGTATACTCAAAGCTCTCTTCTTGCGCTGTCAGAAACATTTTGCACTATATATTCTGTCTATACCATTAATGCTTCCATTTTTTAAATGAAATCATACCTGAAATATATCACAGGACCAAAAACCACACCTGAAATAAATCACAGAACCACATTTTCAGGAAAGTCTCTGAATTTGCTAAGTCTTTCATGTATCTTTGATGAAAGTGGGATGGGAATCCCTCCTATGAAGTGAGGTTCCACCTGCACTGGGGGCAGAGGTTGGGATTGCACAGGATACACTGGAATCTCAGGATGGCTTTAGAAAATGTGGTTGTTACCATATACTGATCAGTGTGACCTTCATGTGCACATATTTTACTTCCAAATAATACAGGATTCACTTACTCTGGGTGTGGTTTGATTTTCTGTAACATACAAAATTTGCAATCACATTTCCTAAGTATTTCAAACTTAATTCTTTCTGGGCCATTTTAGCCCTTGTCAGAGACTCTGATAATGTGAAGAAAGGCCCCTCTGGAGCTGTCCAACAGCCAGGCCGTGGCTGGGGTGAGACCTTCCCTGGCACACATCCTTCCCCAGCACCAGCCTGAGGATCCTCCTCACCCTTGCTGCAGAGAAAATGAACAGGGACAGCTGTGTGCACTCTGTAGGGCAGGTTCTGATCCCTGTTAGACCAGTTTATATCTGGTTACTCATACTGGTCTAAAAATCTGGTTTACAACAGATTACAAGCTATAATCTGGTGCTTGATCTACTCTGAGCAGTACTAGAAGCTGAATTACCCGATCATTTGGGTCCTGCTATTTTTGTCACAGAGAACCTGTACAAATGATGTGTTTTTAGTTTGGCAATTCAGTCCTGTGTTATTTAGGGGCTGCAGTAATACTATGACAAAGTACAGGAACAAAGATCAACAGCTGATGCTTGAACTCTGCAGTGAACCCACTTTCTATAATCCTGGAAATATGTGCTTCTTTATGGTGCTACATTCAGAAGAGCCAGGCAAACGAGGACTTGGGCTGAGAAAGAAATGCTCAGGTAGAAAGAAAAGGAAATCATCCTGGGTTCCCTGGGCTTCCAAAGCATACTCTAAAATGCTGGGAGAAGTCAATGTTACATTTTTCTGGTGTAGGTCAAATATAATAACTAAATATAATATAAAATATGATATTTATTATATGGATTCTTCAAACATATACCTAGGTCAAGACATTAGGGTGATGGGAAAACTGTTAAGGCAGGATTGACTTAAAAGCTGCACTGTAGCAAGAAGGATTCCTTCAATGACCAAAGGAGGACAGAGCAGGAAATTCAGGGTAGCAAATACCAGTTCTTGCCTGTTGGCTGTCTGTGGATAGGGCCAGGCATGGCACTACCACTCATGCCCTGCCTAGGACACTGCCACAAGTCTGTGTGGTGGCACCTGAGCAAATGAAGGAGGCTATAATTGATCAACCTGCTGATTAAATCCATTCAGCTCCAATGGGGACAAAAGACCCCTTGCTCTTTCTCTAGAGTTTGATTTGTGAATGTGTGTGTGCACATACAAATTACAGACACACAGATACACACATGGCTTTCACACTCATGGATTAGTATGTTGCAGTAAATTGTGTGGCCTGCTGGTAATTCTGTTTATCATCAATTTCCCTGAGGCATCACTCCTCTCTTGAGGACTTATTTTTACTTTCCAAACCACTGAACTGCTCTGACTAACCAACCTCATTTAAATTAATCTGACAGATGTGAATATTTCTTGCTTTTTGCAGCCCCAACCCCAGCTCAGTTGTGCCAGAGCAGCTTCTTTATACATTTAAAATGCTATGAAAAAACTCTATCCTAGAGCAGGGCAAGCTGGCAAACCTGATGTCCTCGGGGTGGTCCCTTTGGCATGCCTACACTGAGCCCAGGAAAAGACTGGCTCTGGCCAGGCTTGCTCTTTCACCTCAGCTCCAGTCTGCCACATGGATGGGCAAGACAGGAGCATTCTCTGTAGATCAATGCATCAGCAAGCAGCCTGGGCTGCCAGTTTTGGGGCACAATAGAGTGATTTATAATTTCTGGCCCTGCTGCTCTAGCTGTCGGGGGAGTGCAGAGATATTCCAAGGCTGGGGCTGCTTTTCAGATGGAGTGGTCAAATGGAAAAGGACCAGATGCAGTGGTGGGGAATATTGGAGGCTTAAAAAAACATAGAGGGTATTGCTCTGGAAGAATTAGAAAGGAGAAGATGGTACATAGAAAATATCAGAAGGGAGAAGCAATGGCCTGCTATCAATAGTTGAAATCTGTAGTGGTTTACGTGCTCATTTGACAGGCCTGTCCCTATGGCAGGGTTTGCTGTGGAGGAGGGCAACATTCTTTTGCTAACAGCCAAGGAAGTTCCTACTTGCTCTTCTGTCTTCAGCTGAGTGATACCAAAAATCCCAGAATTAAATTCTGTTGCATTACTTATCAACCAGCCTCTTATTGGAATTACACAGTTGGGAGTGCTGGCCCTGTGCCAGGTGGCACCAGCTCTGTTTTCTTTGGGCAAGGATGGGAAATGATTGATCAGCACTGAAAGCCTTTGCCTGCACTTCAGGATTGCTTGTTACTTTGGGAGTGGAGCCCTGTTAATTGAGCTACCTCATGCTTGTTTGTACATGAATTCAGAGTGCCTAAACAAAATACTTAATATTTCTGGGTTTTGGCATCCTCCATAGATAGGCTGAGGGAGGTTTGTGGTGCACAAGCATCAGGACTAAAATGAAGAGAAAGCATGCTATCAGTACTATCATCAGTCATCTGATGAAGATTTTGAATAATTGACTATTCTGTTAGTTTCTGATCTGAGTTTTTCTGTTTCCTAAGTTTGGACTGACTCTCAGGTCTTTGACTTAGAGATGCAAAGAAATTGTCCTCAGTGAGAGCAGAGGGTCGTATGTGAGTACCTTTCAACCAGGAGATCAAAAGGCAAATCTCTGTCCCCAACACGGTCCCTTTACTAGCAACAACACCACTTCTTCAGCAGAACACACACCTGATTCCAGCAGTTTAAAAAGAAACCAAAAAATTGCCTCTTCCCCTTCCCCTGTATTTTTTTTTAATTTGCTGTATGTATTTAATTTGTGGGGGAAACAAAAAGAGAGTTAAAAAAGCAGCCCAACTAGACATTTTGAGCATGGAGAGTTTTAAAGAATAGGACTGAATTTTACAAGATCTCACAAGGGAGTGCTGGTAACTGCAGTGACATGGTGCTCATCTTCACTTATTCCTCAGCTTCAGAGAAGACCAGATGCAAAATAATCTGCTTATCATAAACAACTAGTTTATGATAGAGATTTTCTGCCTTTATCTACCCATATGGTTCAAGAAAATATTGTATAATCTGAAAATACTTAAAAAAAAAGATTAACAAAACCCCAGGAACACAAGATGGCTTTGTGCTGGCAGTACAAAACTGGAATTGTGGGGTTCTTGACACTCTTTCTTGATAAATCCCACAGGTTTTATGTATAAAGTGACCAGATGACTGAGTTTTCTTCCTTCAGTGGTTATGTGGGAACACTCACAACATGTTTGGAGGCTTAATTAGTATTTGCAAATCACTTTGAGCCTCTCAGATTGGAAGTGTTGTTAGCACATAGTACTGATATTAATTATTAAAACAGAATTGGGCTCTGTGGATGTCTCACAGCTGGCACCTGCAAACCCAGGGATTTTGGGAGGCTGTTCCCTAAAATAAATTTTGCTTGACAGAACAGGAAGTTTTAAAGTTGATTGTTTGACAAGGATGGGCTTTGGAGAAATATTCATGGACTAAGAACAGATTTTCACTCAGTGGATTTACAGAAAATTTCTAGAAGTTTCTAGAGATTCGTGATTTCACTGTGTAACTGAGCCGGTTACACATGAAATCCCTGAGTACACTCCAAAACCGTCCTGATGTGGTAGGCATTTGTCTTTGTGCTGCTGCAGTACTGCCCGAGCTGATCTACTGTAAGAGGCATTTCTGTAACCACCATGGAGAGAAGTCTGTAAGGTTCTTTGAAGCTAAATAAACTTAAATACATAATACATTTTTAAAAGTATTCTCCATTTTTGGGTGTTTTTTGTTGTTATTTTGGGTTTTTTGGGGGAGGGGGATAGCATTTCATTTTTTCTGTTTTTGAAATTGTGGGGAAATCTAAGGCTGGATTGTGCTTCTTGTAATAGGTGTTGGTGTTATATTAGAAGAATGACACAATGAAGATGTATTTTAAAGGGAAGGTTTCATTTGGATGTGCAAAAATATATTTCAGTGTTTGTTTTGGTATGGCTCATGAGTTTTAATGCAACTGTTAAAAAATCAGTCTTTTACAAGTTTAGTTTTTTGTTTCTTGCTGCATATTGCACAAAACGAGAGAACTGATGGGTTTCAGTGCCTACCTTGTGCCTTAGGTTCTTCTGGTACAAGCTGGGGAGAAACATTATTTCACATATACTGCAGATGCTTCTTTGGAGGGTGTTTTCAGCTCTTTGCATAGGAGGGCAAATTTCAAATTTCAAACTCATATTGAAGAAGAACACTTTTAACAATCTCTTTTTCACTGTCATTCGTGATCTGTTGACAAACATTCTGCTAAGCAGAGGACAGAAGGGAATGGATCTGTGTTTTCAGCCCCTCCATGGAAGCTGGGGCTGAGCAGTGGCTTCTGTGGCCAGAACCTGCATTTTGCACCCCTGGCACAGTAAGGATAATGAATAAATATTTTGTAGTGAGATATGAAATGTTCACAGTTGCTGCTCAAAGCCTGCAGTTGTTTGTTTGGCTAGGAATATTTTCCTGTTCAGTTTTGTGGCAGTAGTACTAATGGACAGAAATGCAAACATTTTTGTGCAAGCGACTGTTATGCAGATTTCTCCCCCCTTTTATTTTTAAATTTTTGAAACTGCCCCCTGAGCAACTTCCTGACACCAGAGCCTTCTAACATCCCTAAATGTCGCTGACTGAAAAAAAAAAACAAACAACACTGTCACATTTGGAAAGTCAAAGCAGAAAAGTGTCTCATTTGTAGAGCGATTCATTTCGATTTTCATCTTGCTGCTGTCACTGAGGATACATGAACAACAGCAGTTGGTATTGTCAGGAGACCTAAGTAGACCTGTTTCGTTGGCTGACTTGACAGCTGTTCCATGAAAGAGATTCATGCTCACAAAATCAGAAAAGTATGAAGACCACATTTTCTTCTTAACCCGTTCTTGCCTCACTGTACCTGTGTTATACTTTCATTAAAAATCAAAGGGAAGGATCAGGTTGCTGTGGAAAATAGCAGAGAGACTTGGTTTAGCAAATTGCAACGTGTCTGATGTAGCACTCCCTGAAGCAGCGTCTTTGACATTGTTTGGGTCTGTACCACAGCTGTCTGGGGAAATTAAACACAGGGGGCTGATTCCCCTGTTACCACAAGCAGCACCTAGTGGGAAAGAATTTTACATTATTCTTCGGGATAATCCATTTCTCAGGCAACCGGGATCCTTTCTTCCTTTAGATCAGCAAATATGCAAATATTTAAATGTTTTTGAAAGTGTACTTTCTTTAAGTTTTCTGCTTCCTTTAGCTTTGAAAGGAACAATATTTTTAGCAGGTATTATTGCTACATGTTTGGGTTTTCTAAAGAGTAAGGATTTCTTATAATAGTGGGCTTAACTTGACTGTTCTGAGGCAGAGTTCTTAAAACAGCAATTGTTTGCATGCTCAGCCCTTGATCACCATAATCACCAATGTGACTTCTGCAGTAGAAGAGTTTGTCTCACAGTTATGTAGATGAGAGGAACTTTAATACCCAGTTGTTCAATAGGAGTGGTGCTGATGGCCCTGCACTGACAGGCATTGGTGATGCTGTTTCCTTCAGCTCCTGCTGCAAAGCTTTGCAACTTCATCATACAATACCAGGAGGTGTTGTGGCTCTGAATTGTTACAGTCAATGGGCAATAATAGACTGTGGAAATGAATCTCCATGAGAAAGTCAAGCTTGATAAAAAGCTGTGGTCCATCACAAATATAAATGCCTCGGCAATTACACTAGAAGGAAGCCTGATTTCAGGAGTGTTTAGTTAGGGCTGAGGAGTTTGGTTCAGACTACACTGGGAAAAAAAAAAAGTAAAATAACTGGAATGCATGAATGAAACTACGGCTGCTTCTTTCAGTTAGCCCTGCTGTGGCCCTGAGTATGGTTTGTTCAAGTCTTTTGAAAGGTGCTGTGGGCCCCTTGCTGTGGGCAGGCACAGGCATGGTGAGGTAACTGGTTTGGTCTGCAATCATTTCTCTGTGCTTAGGATGAGCCATTTTCAATGAACTACCCATTTGTCTGGGACCAGTGTCTTGGATTGCCTCTATATAAGTCTAATCTAATTATTTCAATAATTTTAGCTACTCTGTTAAGGGTGAAGCTTCAAAAAGCTCCTTGAGATGGTACACAGATGGGTTTTCCTGCCCTGGGACATGTGTTAACTGTGGCATTTGCCTTTGCAGTGGGATATGAAAACAAGCCTCAGAGTACTTTTTCTACCAACGTGAACACGAGCACAGGCTCTGCAGTGCAGCCATGAGATCCCAGCACAGGAAGGCACAGAGGCACTTTACTCATTGAGTGTTACCGCTAAAAGCCACGGCCAGGACTGCCCTTGTTGGCAAATACTGTTTCCATTAGGATGTGTTTACAGAACAAACCTATTAAATATGTACTCAACACCTCTCTGGCACGTGCAGACGCTTGTATGGAGGCGCAGGTGACACTTGTGTGAAATAATGCTCAGCAGTCAGGAACCTTTTGCTCGTGAGCTATGTTAAACACAGCTCTGCTTTTCACAGGACATTTTCTGTGGCTTGTACGGCTGCCCCCAAAACCACACTCAAACAGAAGAGCTCAACTGATCAAATTACTCTGAGTGGCTCCTGCTGTACTCAGCAATGCCATGCTTCTGCTGCTTTCTAAGACAGGAGAAAGAAATGACAAAGAGCTCTCTCAGATGGGGCCGTGGCACTTTCTTACCTGCCCACACCGACAAAACTGATGCTTGTGATTATCTGGAAGCTGCAGCCAGGAGTATTTTTACTGTAGACATAAGTAAAAGTCCTCATCTTTTGTCATTGATTACCAAGCAAGCACGACCTATGAGCAGTTGCTTCTCATTACCAGCTTTATCCTGTAAAGCGCTGCTGGGCACCTGAGACCTTTTGTTTATTGGCTTGTTTAGGACATGCAGTGAATTTAAGCAGTGAATGCACATGTTCAGATGTAGTGTTGCATTATCTAATTATCTGCCAGGTAGGACCTAACAAGGTTGAAATATGAGGGACACAGAAACAAAACTGCAGGTTGTTTTAGAAATCTCTTTTCAAAGAAAGCCTCAGCTTAGTTTTTCAGATCTGCTGCTGCTTACAGAAGTCATTCACCTGACTTTTTTAAAGCATGTGAGCAAAACTAATTAATTACTTCAAGCTCAGCATGCATGGAAGTGCTTTGCTAGATACGGACCTGCAATCAACCTATTATCAACTTTAATTACCAAATGCTGTGTTTTTTTATCTAGGTTTAAGCACTCATCCCAGTTTTTTCAGCCCAAAGGCTCCTGGGGCAGTTTATGTGTTGATACCTTAATGACCAAGTATCCATAACAAGGTTTTCACAACCTGGGAATTTCAGCAGAGGGAGAGGACAGTCTGGCTGTATTGTACCACAGCACATTCTTCATTTTCTGGGCCGTGCTATCTTTCTGCCATTTAAACACGTCCTGACAATTGTTTCTAAGTGTGATGTGCCAAGAGCCCCCAGCCCAACCCCTCAGATGTGTGCACAGGAATTGGTGCAGTCCTTGCTTTACATGTTGGGCACAACGAAGGACTTGATTGTCTTACTGAGACTGTAATATTCATTAGCAACGGGGTCTAGATGTTTTAAACAAGTCTGCCTCCTCCACCTCCTTTTTAATTAATAAATTATAAGTTAATTAATGATGTGATTTTATCCCATTTCCTCCTGAAAGCAATCTTGCTGAGATTTTAACATGTGGTTACAGTGAAGTCTAGGTGTTTTAAACAAAGCCACCCCTTCCAACTCCTTACTCTATAATTAATAAATTATGAACTAATTAATTACCCTTTCCATATCCTCCCCATCACATGCCTCTTATATTCTGAAAGGTAGTTTGGTACTGAGCGTCTGAATTTTCATAATCTATTATGGAATGACTGTATAATTACCATTAAAAAATAGTTCAAATCTGGGTCTCTTTTCTTGAGAATATGATTTGCTTAAGAAGAGCTATCGTATTATTTGATTTACATAGTATGAATTAAGGTTTTTATTCCTCCTATACCAGTTTTGTAATATTTGTCGTATCATATAATGTGTACAGACATGAGAAAATCTATTTTTTTTCTGCAAAATACATTAATTTTAGAAGTTCAGACATCAAATACCACATGAGAGAGTGAACATGAGTATATATCTATAAGCAAGGGACTGAAGAAAGAAAAATAAAACCTCACTGAAATTGGCTGGAAAAAAATGCAAAAGCTGAATGAGCAGAACTTCATTACTATTTCTGTACTCTATTAAGCCAACCTCTACTGTACATAACAATCTCTACAGCAAATAACAACTGTAGGATCCTCCACTTTGGTTTTGCTATAGTGAAGTAAAGCTGTTTTGTGAAATACATAAATCAGGAATTCCTGGTTTTCTGAACCTTGTTTTCTCTGCCCTTTAGTAGTGTTTAAACCCAAGCAGCTGAAACCCTACTCAGTCCCTGCTAACAATCTGCTGGGTGTGCAGAGAGAGGAGCCCTGCACAGAGCCAGGATTTCCCATCCTGCTGCTGCAGCCACCAGCTGTCCCTGCAGGGTCTGAGCGCTGCTGAGGATGAAAATTCCAGCCCCGCACCTCCAGAGGTTTGTCAGGACCAGGTGTTGGGCCAGCAGGGCTGGAGGGATGGAGCAGCAGGAGGGAAGGGAAGGTGAGCAGGGGGTGATGTGTGCCCGTGCCTTACTGCAGGAACCAGCAAGGAGAGGGAGCATGGCACAAGTGCTGCTCCAGCCCGGATCTGTGCTTCCTGGGAAGTTTCCTCTTCCCAGTGGTGGCAGTTGCAGAACAGAAATCACATGTGAAGCAAAATCAGGAGAGAGCTCTCCACCCTTCTTTTGTTTCAGTTTTGAAGGTGAATATGAGTTGGGTTCTTCTCTCTTTTTTTTTTTTTCCCCTTTGTGCAGAGACCATCACGAGTGTAATGCGGTTACTTGGGCAGGGAAAACAAAATCAAGCCATAATTTCAGAAAAGCTCATGCCTGAAGGTGAAGCCTGTGAGACTTAGAGCCTGCAAGGCTCCTCCACTGACGTTGGTATTTCCCTTGTTTTCTGCCTAGTAAATTAAAATTCTGTAACATTAATGATTACTGAAGATTTCAACAACCCATATTCTCTCTGTACTGGAAGGGGGGAAATAATAAAATTAATATATCCCTTAATACCTATATGCACTCTGTTAATTTGCCAAAATGCAAAAAGTTCTGCTCTAAAGGAATAGAGAAATTGAGATAATATACATATATATATATATATATATATATATATATATAAAAAATATATGACATATATAGGTAACACATCATAGATCTTGTTGAGCCTTTACTATGTTACAAAAAAGCAGCAAAAGTTTTAGTTGGGGACCACGGATCTTTTCAGCATATAAAATTTGACATAAATCAATTTCCAAATTGATATTCTGATATTTCAGCTCCTATAGAAAATGTGTGCATTTTCAAAAATAAGGACAAAGCAATAGAATCTATTACCCACTTGGTTTATTAAATGTGATTCTTGCCTGTAAAGCCAGAATATTGATATTTAATTAAATTTGATCTTTACAAATGTCTCTATCCTTAAACCAATACTAAAAATAGAAACGCCTACTGAAAAATAGAATATGCTCCAGTCACTCAAAATAAATTGATCACAAAATGCTGTATTGTTATAGCGAGTCTCAGTTCCAGGTGTTTATCAGCTGAAATGCAAGCTGCTGTTAAAACTTGCAGGATAACAGGCTAATAAACAGTGAGCAGGTGGGAAAAGACATCCTGTGTCTGATGATTACATGTGTTAGAGTGGTAGTTGGGAGATGACTTCAATAATAGAGAAGGCTGCAGCCTGCTGAGAACTGCGTGACAAGGCGTCCTTGACCACGCACACAACAGGCCTGAGCATTCTGCTGCAGTTTGGTGCTTCACACAAGGACAGTTGGCTGCTAAAAATAACTTGAGAGATAATGAACTAAAATATTAATATGTTGTGGGATGCCATGAGTCCGTGCACACTGAGAAGCACTGCCATGCAAATGATCAATTTCCAGGAGGAGAAGAGAGAATTAATCCTCATATTGCCACATTGAAATGGCTTAAATATGCACCAAAGCTATTTTCAGTGACCAGACAATTGCATCCTGTATGGCTTTCTGAATGTGAGCTGACAGCCTGCTACAGCAAAGTGTGGTGCAATCATTTTTGGGCTTGAGCCAGGCATATCAATTGAATCATGGCTCCTCCATAGCAGCTCAGTGAAAGAAATGCAGAATGAGCACGTCATTTCATATTGAACAGAAGGCTAAGGGTTTAATGACTGCTCAGTGACCTCAGGCAAGATTTCCATCAACACAGCCACTGTTGTTTTCAGAGGAGCCATGAACTAAACACTGAAGATGTAGGAATTTACTGCGTGTCCCTTGGCCCATGTGAAGGCTGGCAGCATGCCTACATGTGATCTTTATTAAATACAGCGGAAAGCCTTTCTTTTATGCCACTTGGGACATTTATGAAAATTAGGGTCTTTAGTTATATGAATTTTAAGCTTTTAGAAAGTCTCCTTATGCTACTGATAGACCTTCTGCATTACTGGTACTTACATCTTCTGTCTGAAGTTTTAAGTCAGGGTGACACTGCTGTCACATCATAAAAAGCCTGGAGGAGTTCTTCCCTGGGCCTTGAGCACAGAGACCAGGAAAGAGTTGAGCCTGTTTAGTACTTCAGATTGCATTTGTGCAAGGATTTAACTGCTGAAACAAAACCAGGAAAACACATCAGTCAATGTTATAATCTGGGTTGCATTTGGAATTGCTCATTGATTTAGGGGGAAGTAAGGATTGTGCACTTCTGCAATGGAAAAGCTGTGACATTCTGAGGCTGATGGGACCAGCTCAGGCGAGCTCATCAGCTGTGCCAGGCATTCCTTTTAGGCACAGAGATGTTAATTTAGAGCAAGAACAGATAAAACTCACAGAAGGGATTATTTTTATCCTTTTATATCTATATATCGGGAGAGAAATGTAGGTATATATTTAGCTGACAAAAAAGCTATCTTTGAGCTAATTTCCTGGATGATAGCAAGGATTCCTCTTCTAGATAGATTTATGCTTTCTTTAACAAGGTACAGGCAGTGCAAACACTTAACATGAGCAGCTCTACTGGTTAATTAACTCTTTCAGCATGTGTGCAATGCTGTCTGCAAAACAGTACTTGGTGTAGATGACATAATTAGCCAGAGAAATCCAGCAGGTAACCAGCTCTCCTTAGCTTCCCACAAGGACTCCTCTGATGGAATTACAGTAACTGAAGATCTGATCCTCTTATCTGTAATGTGTCAGGTAAATTTTAAACTAAATCTTCCAATGTATGTTCCAAGAGGAATGCCTGCTTCACTAAACAGCAGCCAAAAGGTGTTCTTGTGTAAAGCACTACCTGGAAAAGACAGCTGGCTTACAGGGGCTGCCACTGAGTGAGGGTGGGGATGAACTTGTATGAGGGAAGGAGTAGTTGCAGGGCTGTGTGCCTCACCAGCTGGGCAGGAATCTTGCATTTCTTAGAGAACATCCTTTGTTTCTCAGTAAAAGTTAAATAATTGCTGTTAGAGATGAGCATCAGCAGTACAACTTCAGATCGGAGTTGATGCTGCTGTGCTGCTGGAGGGTCCCAAACTTTCCTTTTTTCTGTGTATTTTGCTGGTTTCTGTGGATTAACCAGGTGCATACTATGTGCAGCCGTACTTCCAACTTTGAACTAGAAGCAAATTCCATCTTTCAATTGATCTACCCAGCAATATTCAAGTGGCATTCAGTAGCAGCATAAACATTTTGAATCGATCCAATTCAGATAATGTTTTCTTTATATTTAACCATTTGATAGTGGAACAAATATGATTATTCACTGTCTTTTTTGCCAATAGCTTTTTTGTGAAGCTTGAAGATAGCAAAATCCTGAAATACATTTCTCTTGGATCATTTAACAACTCCAGGCTTGATCCTGTAAGCTGTAGGTAGCGCAAATGCACAGCTAAGCCACTGGTAGGATTAAGGAGGATGCTGTATTTATCTCAAAGGGCAGTAGGAGAAAGTTGACATTGAAGTCTGCTGTGCCACTGCAGTCTGAGGATATTGCTGCCTGTGTGAGCCCCCGTGAGCTGCTGGGCTGTGGCTGCAGGGACTGCATTTCACCACGGCTGCTCTCGTCCCTCCTGACACCCTGGGCTCCCCCTGCCCTTGGAGCCCAGCCCCTGCTCCTACCAGACCAAGGTGTTATGCATTAGCAGGGGAATCCCAAATCTTTAAGGACTGGTCCAGCCTGTGCATCCTCCTGCTCCTTCCCCAGTGGGAACCAACCTGCCAGCCCTGCCTGCCCTGCGAGAGGAAACTGCTGCTTCTCTCTGAGCTCCAGGTGGGAGCAAACTGCTCCATGGTAGACTCAAGCTGGCCTTGGGGAAAGGTGAAAACAATATTAACAAAAACAATAAAAACACTTGTATTTTAAACATGATTTTAAAAAAAATGTTCAAATGCATTATTTTTTTCCAAATCTCTTTCTCCTGATATCAGGTGATTTTGTGAGTAGTTCTCAATTTGTGTTTCATGAAATAAGCGTTCTGCCCTCATCTCAACAGAAAAATATTAAATATGACTGCAAAAAAAATCCCAAACCTCTGCTATGTTAACATTAACCAAATAAACATAAAATAATTTTTAAAAGCTTGAAAATTGTTACTGCGAGTTTCATTAGCCTTCAAAATACTGATGCTACAAGTTCTTTATATCTTCAGCCAGCATTTTTAAATGAAAACACTAAATTAAAAACAGCTTTATAAGTGTAGAAGCTGAAATATACAGTAATACCACTGAGAGAGAGAAAAAACTTTTGCAATGAGGGAAGAAGGGAGGGGTGTGGGTGTTGTTTCTTTGTGCAGTTTCTCACAATTCTTAGTCTGTTTACACAGAGAAGCTTTTCTGTCATTATATCACTCCATAGTGTATTAAGTATAAAGCAAATATTCACATTGTGTCACTGGTTTTCACAGGAGTAGGCACACGATCAAGGTTTAGCATGTATGAGTACGTTTGCAAAATCAGTGCTTCAGGCAAAGTCTTTCCAAAAAAGGTCCCTGTAATGTGGTGTTAGATAATCACAGATGTGTTGTGGATAAAGCACTTTAGAAGGTATGGAAATGGATTTGAAACCATATGAAATACACTTCAGAGATTCCCCAAAGTCAAGTCCTTGTTGAACAAGAAAATGCAGGAGGCTGACAGGCAGCTCCTGGTGGGCTGAGGCTTTAAGGTGACGTTGGAATTGCTCATCTGGTGGGTACGGAGCAGACTCGTCCGTGGTAGGTAGTGGGGAGCTTCCAGCCCCAGGTGCTTTTGGCAAAAGGTTAAGAAAAAATGTTATGACAGCCACAGAGCATGTGTCAGAAATGTCACTGCTGCTCCATAAACGAAAGTGAGCACAGCTGAAAATAGATGGGACTCTCAGGTATCACTGCAACGTCGTTTTCCATTCTCACTTAATCTGGGCATCTCTCATTAAAACCCAGTGCTAGGGTTTGCTGGAGTCATCTCTTCAGCCTACAGGCCATTTGGAGATGAGTAAACCTTCGATGGGACAGGAAATCCTGTGTGGTGATGCCTGCTCAGAGCCTCTGACAGAGGCAGTGGGCTAAATTACGTGCTAATGTTCAGCAGTGTGGTTCCATTGAGGTCACAGATATAAGGTATTTGCTACACCTGTGCCTTTCTGTTTGGATTTTGGGGTTTTTGCAGCTACACAGATATGCAAGCTTAAATGAGCTTGGGAACAAAACCTGAACAATATCATAGAATTGTTATTATCAGCCCAAAAATGCCATCATGGAATATTAATGGATTGAGAATGCCATGTAGGGAGAGTCCAGGCTTCATAAATGTAGGGAATGGCTTTTCAATCCTTTATATTTATGCATGCCTTCTACTGACTTTGTTAAATCCAGGGAAATAGCAAAAATGTCCATTCCTTAAATAAAACCTGTAAGTAATGTCTGACGATTGCAGGCTGTTTTATTCATTTATACATAAATATATAAAGTCATTATGAGAGCCTTGTTTTTAGTTACATTAACATCCCTCTATACTTCCTAGCTATTTACATGAACTTTCCCAGGGTATAAATTTTAAGCGCAAATGAGAACCAGACTCCACGAGGATAAGCAAAATAAACTTGATAGCTGTATTAACTGTTGAAATTTTGTTACACTTGAGCACTGCCTTTCTTGTTTTCCTTTTATTTTGAGGACCACACTCAAGAGGGCACAGCTAGAGAATATTTTGTGCAGCATGGGTGGAATTTCCTTGCTTGCCTCTCCTCCAAAGGCATGTCTCTTTCTTCAGAAAATAACTCCTACTTCATCTACATATTAATTTCATGGATATTCAGAAGAAGCATATGTTACAAACTGTAATGTAGGGAATGAATGAAGCACACTGCTCTGCTCTGCTCTATCATGCATGTGGTTCCAGAGAAGCGAGTGGCAATAATATTAAAAAATCAGTTTTGATTGAAACAGAACAGCTGTACATTGACTGACCTAAATTCAAGCTTTGGAAAGTTGATAAAGCTAAGGTTTATAAGTTTAGTCACTTTCTGGAAACTGACTTCACAATTTTGCATTGAATGTAATAATATAAGTAAGTTTAAGTAAATATTCTATTACAATAATGTGACCAAATGATTGGGCCTTGTAAGTTGATGGATGGACTTGGTGAACTTAGAGGTCTTTTCCAACCTTAATGATTCTATGAAAAGGAGGAATGCTAGGAGGTAACTAGCATTAAACCAACAGGAAGCATATTTTCATGCTTTTATATGCTTTGCAAAGCATGTACACAGTGTGATACGTACTGTCTCAGATGCTATTTTTATTCTTTGATGCTTTCTGTATTAGATTAATAACATTGTGTGATCTGGGAGGCGTAAAAGAACATACTGCTTCCTTTCTGAATGAAAAGCCAATGCACATCGTTCCAAAGGTCTGTGTGCCATCTTCATAAACGAAGTTCACTAAATAAAAATGATTATAATTAAAATGGCATTTTCCTGGCCCGCTTGCTGTGCGTTGCTACTCAGAGAACTTGGAGGCTGCCCAGCTGGGGCTGCTGCTGCCCTTTGGGTGCTGCCTGAAACTGATGCCTTAAGTTTTAGTTTCATGTTTTCCAGATTCTGTACTACCTAGGGGTGCAGTTCTGAGCCTCATGTTAAGTGCCAGTCAGCTCTCTTCACAGAGCAGGTAGACAAAACGAATCCTTTTTCTGCTGAAGACCAAGGACAACTTTCAGGCCCAAAGGCACAAACAACGGTGGGCTGAAGAAAGGAACAAGGGTGGGACCTCACAACCTGAAGCTGTAATTGGACAATTAAACCCCAATATGCAAATGGACCAAAACTTATAAAAATGTAAGATCTCGTGACTGGTCAGCCACTTTGTGACCATTCTTAGTCCCCCTTGGCTGTAGCCCTGGCCAGGCCCTGTCCTGCCCAAGGTGTATCCTGGAGGCCTTTCAATAAATACCTGCTTTATTCTCTAGCTCTGTCCAGTCTCTGTTTCAGGTCAGCCTTCCCAAGGCATCAAAACAGCCCCCATGGTTCCATCCCAGGCGCTCCCGAGAAAGCCATCCAGAAATACGGCTCTGTAATCATGGGCAGCAGCTTAATGATCTCCAAGTTGAGAAATGCCAGCCGTTCCCAGCTGGCCTGCGTTCTGTGGCTGGCACACGTTCCCAGGTGCGGTGCCAGCGGAGCCCGTCCCATGTGCCCCTTTCCACAGACAGGCAGCGCTGGCAGGGACACAGGGTGACATTCTGCATGTTTCACTTGGCCCCGTGCATTTTCAAAATCTGCTCGGAGCAGAGGCAGCATTAAAAGAATAAAAGTTATAAGAGAGCTCCTGTCCGTAAATTGGGATTTTGAATTTTAAAAAGAACGTATTGTAAAATCGTTCCTGTATGCAAAGTCTGACAGTGTTTGGCTGCCTCACCCAGGCAGTGGCCAGCACATCTCCCCGTGTAAACCAGAGGGGAGCTCTGCTTTGAACTGGCACAGTGCAGCTCGTCATTACAGATACATGACTGGAGGCTCTGAATTTACAACCAGCCTGACTGAAGTTGAATTACTAAATTCATAATCCTTCATCTGAAAAAGTGCTCTCATTTTAAAAAGTGCAGTGTTCAGTGGACATTGTTCAGAAGGGGAAGTGCTCCAGAAAAAAGTGTATTTATATGTAACACTGCTGTGTTTGAATGTAGGAAAACATCATATTGATTTTTTTCTTTTATGAGTTTTGTTGGGAAAAAAAGAAACGAAACTTCTGAGGGACAAAATCTAGTGTTCGGTTGAAAGCCAGTGACCTTAGAAACAAAATACTTTTGTTTAAAAAATTCCTTAACCCATTCTGTTGACCAGTTTGGATAATAAAATGATTTATTTAAAGGTTCAAGAATAAGTTTAGAGAACAAAAGGTGATACTTTAGTGTGTGCCTTCGGATCCTGGGTAGCATAGCAGACAATTAACACTGTTTGCTGAAATAGTTACCCTCCACTCTTCTGCTAATCACAGCCACAGTTAAGCCACCATATTTATACAAAATAATTAAAATGTACATCTTCACAGAGAACTGTTGCATAGTTTTAATATTAATTTAACAAATGTAATCCCTATGAATGAGGCTTATCGTTGAAATAGCAATAGGACTTTTGGGGTGTTGCTAAGCAATATTGTAATTACAGGGATTGGCTACAAACTGCTCTTGTGGGGAGAGGCAATGGCTCATGAAAATGCATCAACCATTCATACCCTGCATATTCCCCTAGTCCCTGTAGGGTATCAGCTTCTTCCTGCAAAGATTCATCTCAATTTCCACAGAAGGAGAAAAGATTGCAAAATCAATAAAATCATTATGGTTGCTGCTAATCTATTTTAAAGAAATCCTTGTAAGCAATGTGCATTATTAACACGATGAGATAGGTCTGTGCTCACGGGCTGTGCTGCCAGTCAGTTTCCCAGACATCAACAGAACCACACAAACCCTCTAGTCCGCGAGTGTCTGACAAGTGTTTACATGTTAACATTCATTAGGAGATCTGGTCAAGCAATTCATGCTTGATTAATTGATTATCCCATGGTGACAGTTCATTTTTTGAAATGTCTGCCAACCTGGGAAGGAGCAGGACAGTGAGACCAATGACAAAAGACATTGATGGACAAACACTGGCCTTGCTAAACAGCTGCTGGAGTGGCAGACCAGCATCTACAGAGTTTAATCAATGCCTCAAAGACATGGCAACATTATAAAGACTGTTTATTTCTTTTCTGTACATTTATGAATTGTTAATGCAATCAATACATATTAGCTTCATTTGTTGTTTGGTTTAAAATGTAATATGAATTTTCCAAGTTAGGAGCTGCCTTAATATCTGGTTTTATACAGTGAATTTTATGAGTCCTTGCAGTTTTATGAGGTTTTATTGATGCTTGGAAAGCCAAGCATAATTTCTGACTTGGTTTATTCCAGCAATACCGAATTAGTAAGAGTAGACATTGCTGGGCTCATTGAATTAATTAATTTCCTTGGCAATGTGTGCATTTTGAATTTTCTTGAATTAGGTCAGAAAAAGTGGATGTGTCAGCACAAGCCAGTAAATAGCAACTTCACTGCAAGAGGATATCAAGCTAGAGCAGTGCAAAGGAGAAGCTCTAAACCACAGTAAATTACCCACAGACAGTACATGTGTTGGAACAGATCATCCCTTGCTTAAATGGTACTGGAGTCCATTGAAATACCTAATAGACAAGTTTGGCCCAATATTAATCTGCAGCAGATGTTTGAGTAATGAATGATTTGAAAGAGCTTGAGTGTATTGTGATATAATTACCTGATATTGCAGTGTACTGCTTTCAGAGCTTGTTTTTGTCTTATGCAGTCAAAACAAAAATGCAGAAGTCACAGTGTGAGTTTTCAGTTTGTGATCACTTGGTTTTGGAGTATAAAGAAAGAAGCATCCCAAATCATTAAATTATTGCAGCTTACAAGTGAAGTCAGACTGGACTGATCTGTGACTTAGCCATGGGCAGGTATTGTTTTGAGCTTTGATGAGACAAGCATTCAGAGAGCTGCTTTTCTCACATCACCCACCTCTATTCCTCTCCCTCCTCAGCATTCTCATTCCTTGCACATTCTACACATAGGGTGAGAGGGCAGGACTGTGCTGATGCAGCAAAGGTGGCTCTTTGGTGCTCAGGATCCCTTGTCACTGGGAAGCTGCCCAAGGAAGCTGCTGTAGCTCACCTCTTTCCTGACAGCCCCGCCTAAAGATCTGAATTTGGTTTCCAAAAGTCAGGAGTTATCACTGAATTCCGTTGCGATTTCCACAACCACTGCTGTTGTGAAGTCCAAGATTTTTTGAACTGATCCTGAAGCTTGATGGTTTCAGAAACAGGTGGTAGGAAGGAGTCTTCTCTATGCATCTCACTTTTTACATCACTGTGTCACACATTTCTGGGTGAACCCCTCAATTTTTGGTCTTTGTCTCTCATGAAGCTCTAACCATGCATCATGGGCTGATCTGGGTGTGACCGGGATGCCACAAACAAATTCAGCTGAAGAACAAGGAGAGCCATCACACCGTGTGTCTTCTGAATTAAATGATTGTCTGTGTGTCTCAGGAGAATTTTATGGAGAGAAATGAAAAGGCTTCTTTGTCAACATAAATTAGTTCTGTAAGAAATATGAGTGCTCCTGGGTTAGGGCATCACCCGTGTGTTAGTAATGAGAATACTAAAGAACCTTTACCTGACAGCAGTTTATTCTAGAACAGCCTACCTTGCCTTTTCTTCTAAACCATTACATACTGCCTGGTGTTAAAGACAGGATCATTTAATGGCTGCTGATCTGAGCCATCATGGCAATTCCTCTGCTCCTAATAACAGAGGCTGCTGTCATTTCAGTGACAATTAGCAGGAAAATCCTATTACAGGAATAAGATCACCTAATCCTCAAGTCTGGTACATGCTATTCACTGTGATAGCATTTTAATTATAAGACTTGTGCAGGCTGCAATACTTCATGCAAAAAATCCTGAAAATTCAGAAATTGTGTTAGATGACTTCACTCAAAAATGACAAGTTAGACATCTCCTATTTCAAAATTATTACTCCAGCCCTTTTAATTGGCATAACTACTTTCCTGTGCTGTTCAGAGTGGTAGCAGTAGGAGACCCAGCAGGGTCTGGAGTGTCACTAGCAATTTTCCTCTTTGCTGCATTTTTAACTTGTTTACAAAGGTAAAAATCAATAAAAAGATAATTGGAGAGAACCCACCAGTTACGTTCTCCACTTGGTGTTTGTATCCTTTAAAACTTGTTCACTAGGTGCAGCAAAGAGAGAGAAGCACTGCAGGGGTGAATGCAGGAGCAGCTGGCTGCACACCGGGGGCACTGAGCCCTGGAACAGCCCAACTCTGCTCCAGGAACCTTCTCCGGGTACTGCAGCTCTGTCCATGTGGAACAGGGACAGTCCCTCAGCAATGAGGAGATCCAGGCTTTATTTAACAGTAGGCACTGTCTTAGGGCTTCATATTCCTTGGGTTTTGTCCTTCTTTCTAACAGGAGGAGGGCTAACTCCACCAAATAGGAAATTTAGCCAAAAAAGGTGAGTTCAGGGCAACCTGTACTTTCTGTTTACCTGAAGAATAAAACAGTTCCCATGAAGGAAGAATCTCTTTCACTCCTGCACAAGCTGTCTTTGCACATGTCTAGTTGCATAATGAACCTTGTGCTTTACCCCCTGCACTTCTAACTAGATCTTCTCTAGGGGACTTTCCACTCTTCAGTATCTCAGGTTTTGCAAAGTATTTAGCACCAGTATAAATCTGCTAACATAGAGTTACCAGTGAGTGATGGATTGAGATCTTTTTCTTGTTTGAGAAAACGCCACCTAGCAGTCTATGTACAGATCTTGACCCTGTGAGCAGAACTCAGACCCAAAAGCTGGGACATCACTTTAAATCACTGTAATGTTAGTAAGGACTCTCCATATCGATGCATTTTAAAATCTGTTCATTATAATTTCTATAATTTTATACAGTAAGTGCTGTGGCTCTCTTTTCCCATGATATGCATATTATTCCTGGCCTTTTATTGTACTTAATAGTTCCCTGGATTAATTTAACTGTGAATTGGAGGCTCAGACTGCTGAAGGTGTGCTATCTTGGACTGATGCTTTTTCCAGTTAGCACAATTATGTATCAGTTACAGCAATGAAACAAAGCAATGAACAATTCTTAAAAAGAATATTGTTACAATTTCTCACAAAAATCTATTTATTATTTTTTAGCAACCTACATTACTCATTTCCCTTATTCTTCCCCAAAACTCAGAATAGACTTACTCAGTAGCTCTTTCAATTACAAGTATCAGTATTATTATTCTTGGTCACGCTTTGTATTTTGTTATCCCAAGACTCTAAATCTGTTCCTTTTCTCTTCCATGTTATCTTTAACATCTTTATAACAAAAGTGCTGCAAAAGCTATTGGAGAAAGATCAGTCTGTCTGACAACATCATTCTTTGCAGCGTGGTAGATTTTGAAAAGAGGCCACCAGCTCTGCAAGATGAAGTAGTATTCTCTTTAACAAAAGAGGATAAGCAGCAGAGGCATCTGGGGAAAACCTCTGATTCAAAGTGCTGCACTGTGAATATGAATTCTAACCAGTAATAAAAAAAAAAGCACAGTAGCATGCTCAGTAAGCTGAGTTCAACTCTGTTGAAGCAGAGGCTGCAGGAACTGAAGAATTCTTGGGACACACTTGAAAGCAAATTGAGAAAAGTTACTATTCTCTCCAACGGTCTTTGAATCAGGTTTTCTAAAGCTATTTTTAAAGTACATGGATCTTCACCTGCTTTAGGAGCCAACATAATCATTGACCAAATTAGCTATTTATGTGTCTGAGTGGCTAAAGCAATCCAAGGAAGATCCATGTGCCCAGTGCGCCAGGAGCTTGAAAGCAGAGGTGTCACTGGAACCTGCTGAGACTGACCCCTGTTGCTTTAGGGCATTCCCACTCTAACTTTCCTACAGAAATACCTGTAGGATTTCTGGCTACTGTCCCCTTCCAGTCTCACTCACTTCCACAGGGGCTTGCACTGTTGTCTGGGCAGAGGGACAGGGACTGAATGGAAGTACAGCTTAAAGGATGAGGTTGCATCAGC
The DNA here is from genome assembly GCA_013400675.1 of Oxylabes madagascariensis. NCBI lineage: Eukaryota > Metazoa > Chordata > Aves > Passeriformes > Timaliidae > Oxylabes > Oxylabes madagascariensis. Next base: position 59,037 of record VYZR01031129.1, read on the forward strand.
TGTAGCAGAGGCTACGTGCATCACTTTGGCATCACTTCTTGGGAAAGAGGAATTTTTCAAACAGACTAGTCATTCTGAAGCTTTGGTTATTTCCCCAGATGTGTCTTTCTGTTGTTTCAGATATAGAAAGAAATGTTAGAAGAGATCTGATATATTTATGTTTGCAGGAGGGTTAAAACGTGGTTGCTGTGAGCAGTTGGACTGCACTAACGTGATCTGTACACAGCACTGCTCACTGCTGGAGCCATGGATGAGCAGCACGGGGAACCACAGGGAGGGGAAGAGAGCTCTGCCCCCTCAAAGAGTCATCCTCAAAAGTTCTCTGACCAGTGACAAAGCAAATACGGCTTCTGAAGAAATCTGGGGCTGGGATTTTTCCCTGTAAACTTGAGTGAGTCTGCAAAGAGGGCCATTAAGCACAGGCACATTTACTGCTGACCATGCTTCTGCACTGGCCCGGTGAGGAAATGCAACTTTCCAGCTGGGTGGTTATTTGTATCTGGTGTGGAGCACTATTAATATGCTTTACTTCAATCTCCTTTTGGAGAGATTATTTCTGGTTTATAGTTCAAACCAAAGGCACAGCTTTAGATGCATTTCTGGTTACTATACCCTTTAAAATGGAGCTTCAACATCCATTAAGTTTGTGAGCTCCTAAAATTACTCTGTGGACATAAAGACCTCTTTCTATTGAGGTTTGCTAGGTGTAAGCTTACTTTTCCCCCCTTTGTTTGGACCCTTTAGTTACCTTAAAAGCAATCCATGGACCCGAAAATATAGTGTAGGATGGTTCCCACATATTTTGTTGTACCCTGACCTGGCCACCCCTCCTTGGAGGCTCCAAGCCATGGGAGTCTGGCTTCAGCTCCTCCTCATGATGGGAAACAGTGTTATCAGTGAAACAACCTGTGGATTGTCCCATTCAGTGTCTAAAAAACCTGCTTGGCCACCTGCACCTGGGTTCCCATTTTCCAGGTGCCCCACAGCTAAGAGACAGCTGAGGAGAAGATGAACATACAATCCAAATGCAGGTGTGCATGCAAGGAATCTTGGTTTTGTGACATTCCTGTCAAAGAATAGTTAAGCTTGTTAAATAAAAGAAATAGAGACAGATTCATGCCATCAGATTAGACTATAAAAACAGTCCTTACATGCAACAGGTCTAATAAATGCTTTGTTTAGGGAGCAAAGTCACAGCCAGAAAGCAGAATTGCCTTTTCCCAAGGTGAGCCTCTAATATCATGCACCTTCTTCATAGAGAAGGAGATGGCAAACACTTTGCTTCTATGAAGACCAGAGTTCTGTGCTTGCTTCTGGTTCTGCTAAATGACTACAAGAAGATGGTTTGCCTTGCTAATTGCAGCTGCTGTAGCACATAGGGTTTCTCTTGGAATATGAATAATTAGTCCTTCATTTGAATGTTTTAACAGCATCAGTGGTTGGTTGCTAAAAGGACAGAAACACAGAAACATTTAATTAATGAATATGAAAATATTCAGAATTTTTGAAGTGCTGTCTCAGCAGTTCTTTGTGAAACAACTTTGATTTTAATCACATGACTATCTGTTAGTGGTGGTGTGGAAGCTGTGATGAAAGTGGCTGAATGCTGTAAAAATGCCTAAAAATCCATGCACCCTTCTGAACTCAGTGGGAGCCAGCATTTGACTTGCACGCCCTAATCTGAGGACTTTGAAATCTAATTAAGATTAAATTGCAACAAAAATATACAAAGATCAAGGGACACAAGGATGCCTTCACTGTTTCAGGTAGGGACAGGCTGCAACCAGCAGGCTGGATGAGGAAGATGAAGGATGGCAGTGCGCTGGGAGGGAGATGGGGGTAGCTCACTCCTGCTCCCCAGGCCACCTCACAGGGCATGTTTTAAAGTTTCTCTATACAAAAACATAAATAACTTAAAAATAAAGCAAGGCTGCTGCTGCAGAAATCTCTTCCCAAAGGCCCCAGTAAAGAGGCAGGAGGTGCCAAGCTGGCAGCTGTGTGTGCTGAGAGTGCTGCTGCTGATCTGCTCAGGATCATTTAGGGCAAAAAGGAAAGCCTCCACACTTGGAAGGGACTCTGGTGATGGCACATCCAAGGTTGATGTGAAGGGTAAATCAAGCACCTTTCAGCCTTTGAAGCTGAAGGGGAAAACCAGGAAAATTTCCTTGTCTGTACTGTAAGTGTCTGATTTCTAATCTGCGATTTCACGGAGGAAAGAAATTGTGGGACTGAATTTCCTTTAGGAACGGTGTCCTTGGCTTATTAATTCACTTCATGTGTTGTCCAATTTGGGGGGAAGGGCTGCTTTTGTGTGTGGGTGGTATTATTGTAGGAAATGTCTTACTTAATTATTATCTACTGAAACATCACCTAGGAGATACTCTTTCTCTGACATGCAGCTTGATACTTCATGCAGAAAGAGGTAACTCTTCCATAGTTCATTAAATTATGTTGTGGTGAACTTATCTCCACTGGGTCGCAATTAAGAAGTGAAGCCACTGCCTTTAGAGGAAAAGGCAGAGAATAATCAGAATATACTGAATATATAATTTGATCTCTGGAAATAAGCAAGAGGAAAAATACAGTGTGCAAACGTGTAGACATTAAGAATGTATTATGTTTCAAAGTTTTGTAGATGGAAGTATAGTATTATTATATAATTACTGTTCCTTAGAAATATTTAGTGCTTTAAAAAAGCCAGGTGTTCTTTCTAAGTTTGCTAACTACTGTAAGGTAACTGTAGTAAATGTACATTTTCCTTCCTACTTCCCTTGTCTCCATTGTAGCACCCCGGGAACTTCAGTCACACTAATTCTGCACCCATTTTCTATCACCATGCGTTATAAAACTGCAGTAAATTTTATGTTATATTCTCACTTAATTAAAAATTTTCATTTTAATTTTTTTCCTTTAAAAAAAGAAAGTTAAAGTATCTAGCAGAATTTTTTTCTGACAAAAACCCCGCAAAGCTCCTTTCATTAGATAATTTCAAATGTGAAGAACAGAAAAGGAAGTTGTCTCAGCTGAAGTTTCTTAGACCTCCTTGCTCACCATTCTTCTGCTGCACACATTTTTTTTTTCCTGTTCCTCTTCCACTTACATAGAAGAGATATGGGAGAGATCACATGCCTTTTGTTCTTAACACTGTTGTTATAATGGTTTGGTAAGGTCTGTTCATTTTGTTTTTCTCCTACAAAACATAAATCATGCCAAGAGGCTTTCTGCAGGTATTGATGGATATAGCACTGGACCATGCAGGGATGTGGCCAGTTTTACATGCAGCACTGAACACTCCATCACCAGTGCAGAGATGTTAACTAACACCTGACTTGGTACATTCTTGGGCAACTTAATTCCCTTCACTGGTAGGAGAATGAGAAGCTCATAAATGCAGAATAATGGGCATTTTAATTACGCAGTGATTTAAGGATGCCTCCTGTTTACAAGGAAATAGCGTCTCTTGAGCTGAATGAAGGGGAAGGGCAGGTTTCAATTGAACAGAGAAAAGCAGAGGATTTGTTCCCACTGTTGGTATTGGCTGTTCACAGTATCCAAGTAAACTCAGTGGCTGAGGTGCTGATGTTTGTTTTGAGCATGTGAATGGTATCCCAGCTCTGTTCAAGTTCTCCACACGGTCTTTAAGATGAGTTTTAAACAATTACAGTGAACTACAGTAAAGTCTCAATGAACACAGAATTGCTTTGCTATGGCATAAAATTCCTGGTCCCTATCTGCAGGTGGGTATATTTACTTTTGTGACCATTTGAATACACACCTTCTCATTTGTTTACAGTGGAATAGTGAGCTGAGTTTGTTTTTCTGTATGAGATAAGCATCATCATGTTTTCCTGAGCAGCTGCACACAATTAGGAGGGCCCAATTAAAGCTGCATTCCTTTCACACAGAGCAGCAGTGATTGCTGTCTATAATTTCTCCTGCGGTTTGACTTAGGGGTACTAAGTTGTGCAGGACTTCATTAACAAACGAAGTCAAGTCAAACAAGCCAAGGAAAAAAAAGCAACAAGCTGGAATCTGGTATGTAGGACCTTGGCCCTTGTGCACTACCTACAGCTTGAGAAAAGGAGTCCCCCCTCCTACCCCTCTCAAGCAGCCACTAGGCAAGTGACCAGTTTCCTCTCTTTGGGTGCTTTCCGTCCTCCTGGCCACAATAAGGACTTGTGTGTGTTCTCTGCTTCCATGTCAGCCACTCTGACTGCAGTGAGTGCAGGCCATCCAATGACTCCTGTAAATTCAAGCCAAAAGTAATTCTAAAGCCAATGTACCTTTGTTTGTCCCAAGCATTACCTGTGCCATCATTACAGGATGCTCAGCACTGCCAAATGGAAGGAGAAAGGTAAATGAATTAGAATACAACAGGAACAGGGCACTAGAGCACCGGTGCCTTCTTGAAGGATGAGGGATTTCATTCATACCCTGCCTTTTTCCCTCCTGAGGCTGTTCAGTACCGATTGCTCCATGAAGGGACTTGATGTGCCTGCCTTCCCCCAGGCCCGTGTAACCATGTGTGCACACATCCTCGGTGGCACAGCAGGTTTTGCTTTCATCATTTAGGGACACCCAAAGTCTGTAAACACAGATTTCTTGTCTAATGTGCCACAAGGAACAAAACATCAGACATACAGTCCCTGTCAAGAGTTGTGTGAGAAAATGTGTGGTTTCCAACCAAGCACAAGAACAGAAGACCCAAAAGACTCAGTTTCTGTAGATATGGATAGTGATTCTAACAAAAAGAGGGAAAGAGCATCTCTGAATTGCTCTGATGTGCAGAAGTGGCAGTACAGGAAGGGCCTGGCAGGAGCATTTTGACCCTTAATCACCACATAGATCTTCTGAAGTGGCTGAGACCAAAAAGTGACAAAGATGGGACTTAATTTCACAAAATGCAGAATATTCTGACTCTTGAGGCATTGGAGCAGAGTTAGCAGCTGAGCCACTCACTTGATAGGGAAGTGCTTTATTGCACTATTGCTACGAGGTAGTGTCTTATAGGAGAGGGTCTACACAGAATAACATTAAAATCAGTTAACCACCTTGTGTATATCAAGGGGTGACAGATCTCAAACCAGTCATTCATTTTCAAAAATAGATAGATTGTTTGGAGAAAATCATAAAGATGTCCCCAAGAAGTTGATCTTGTGTAGGGCCTACACAGGATCAATTACTTTGGTTTTTTTTGCTCTCTTGACTGGTGCTAAAGCAGTAAACTGTCAGTTTTGATGCTGATACACAAAGGAAGCCATAATAGTGAAGAAAGCCACCTCAAGCTCCACTAGAATCATGAAAGAAAAATTAATGTTTACTAAATGAAAAAAGATGATATTGCTAGAGAGAGGAAGTTTTGGTTAAGCTTTTAAGGGAGTATTAATAACCTTCAGAAATGGCAACATAATAAAATATGTTTAAAATGGCATAAACTGCAGAAAATCCAGGAAGTATTTTAAACTGACTTAAGCTCCTCAATATGTTACTATGTTTTAAAAATCATGCAAACTGAATGATAGCTGACATATGGAAGGAGGCTTTCTAGTGCAGACACATTTTCTGTGGAAAATTAAATACAGTCTTATATTTAGAATAAATGTTTTGAGGTGAAATTAAAGTCTGCTGATCAACTTTTGCACATTTTTGTAAGGCTTCTGCAAATTTCCAGGGGAATCTTAGATGCATCCAGGCTCATTCCCTGGGAATATACTTTCAGAAAGCTGCCATTCTGAGAGTCCTCTGACACGGTGCAGCTGAGTTTCGCCCATGATATGCTGCCAAGCACCATAAATGAATGCAGCTCAGAGATGGCAGGTTGCTTTTTATTTTGCCAGACACAACAACAGTGTCAACCTCTGACAGTTTTTAAAACTAAGCTTTAAAGAAAATATCAAACTTTTTTTTTTTTTTTAACTACTCAGAGAAGAAATGCTCACAGAAAGAGAGAGGATAATGAAATTTGTGGAAGTGAATGCTGCCCTACGGGAGTGAGGGAGTGAGTCAGCACTACATCACTCTGGTTTTATGCTGATAAATACATTTGGGATTAGGTGACATGGTCTTTATACCATCAAACAAATGGGCAGTGGATCTGGTTCAGTCATCTGGTGTGTATGTGGGATTGTAACTGCTGCTGGTAGTGCACTGGATTTGGTGATAATATCATAGTTAATATGGTTTGGTCTTTTGTCATGGTATTTAAAAGTCCTTCGGTACCTTGAATCCTCTTCAGAGAATTCCCTTTATAAGAGGAATTGGAAACACTGAATGGGTGAATTGCCTGATGTAACACAATACAGCACAATCTATGAGCAGTAGGGCAAGACAGGAACAAATCACAGCAGATTTGGATCCCAGTTCCACAGCCTTAACACCTCAGTGCTGTGACTCCTGTGAAAAATGTGCTAATGGTTGACAGGAAATACTGGTCAAATAAATGCTGGTCTGCCATGCTATAGCATAAGAGCTGTAATTGCTTTACTAGGGTTTAGGCTCAAGAATGTTAACAGAAACTAAAAAAAAGAAAGAAAAGAAAAAAAGAAAAAAAATGGTACCTTCTTAACACCATGTAATAAATAAATGCTGCTTTTTTTATAAGACTGCCAAGAATATGGCATAGTCATGACAATAGGGAGAAGGTTGTAGAAGACAATCTCTGTATAGTACACTGGTGATAAAACAGCTTATTCATGATTGCTTTCTACACTAGACTACATTTCTTTTGAGCAGATTTGCACTGGCAGTGTGGTGTAGGGTTTCCTTTGAAACCATCTGGCCAGTGTTTGATCCCTTATAGCAGTAGGCTGATGAAGTCATTGCTAGCACTTCTTTCCAGTGTGAAAAACAACCAGGTTCACATTCACAGTCTAAACCACAACCATTTCAAGCAGCAGACAAGGGAATATCATACGACCCCACTAAGTGCCTTGCCTTGGCAGACAAGGAAATGGATATTTCGCTTTTCGGGTTTTCTTTTCTTTTTGGGGAGAAGTTCGGTTTAAGAAGACTCAGAGTATGTGACTGCAGGAGGTTCTACCACTCTTGAGTTGGCAGAACTACCCTCACACCCATAACAGATGTTTCTTCTGCCTCAAAAGACCACCAGCAAGCCACCTCACCTCTGCTACAGTCACCAGATTCTTTGCTCATCATTTCTGCTGATACTGTCAATTGAGAAGCAGATTAAATGGCTTCTAGCTTATAAAGAGCAGTAAGTTGCAAATGGCAGGAAAATTACATCTGAAATTATACAATGCTAGTTCATTTTCAACTATATTTATAGAAAGTTTCCATTCTGGCAAACAAATGGTGTACTGTGCACTGGGACAGCACTATGCAAATGTACAGTGAGCATGGAGATGTGCATAGGAGTGCAGTTTGGGAGCAACAAGGTGTGTGTGCTGTGAATAAGTAACTTTCAATATAGCTGTAGTACTGGTATTTGCTCTAAGGCTGCTGCAATATTTGCTGTGGCTCCCTTGTGCTGCTGTCAGCAGTGACCCTGTGCCAGCCCTTCCCCACATCTCTCCTTCCTCCCTCTCCTCCCCATCACATTCTCAGTAAAGCAGAAAATAAAGAGGATGATAGAATAATGTCAAAAAACTGGTCAATGAAGTAAGATGGCAATCACTGCAAAATCTCAGTCGGATGAGTTTCAGGCTTGGTTATATTCATATTTGACTTTCAAATTCTGATACAGTCAGGGTGCAAAGCCATTCCATGTTTTCACCTTAATCTTTTATAATATCGATCCTTTGAGATGTATTTTCCACCTTTTTTGAGCTCCCAGAGGAGCATGTGACCATATATACTCATCTTAAAAGTTCTAACTGAAAACTCTTACAGGTTTGTGAATTCGGTAACCATATGGCAAAAATGCAATAATTTTTTCCCCCCCACAGGCCTATGTAGAAGATTGCTAATACNTAGGAGCTTTTATAATATCGATCCTTTGAGATGTATTTTCCACCTTTTTTGAGCTCCCAGAGGAGCATGTGACCATATATATTCATCTTAAAAGTTCTAACTGAAAACTCTTACAGGTTTGTGAATTCGGTAACCATATGGCAAAAATGCAATAATTTTTTCCCCCCCACAGGCCTATGTAGAAGATTGCTAATACTTTCTCTGGTTTTTATGTGGCAAAATCTCCTATTAGAAAAGTCTATGCTGTTTTAAAATACCCTATCTCTTCTGACTACAGTCCACAGAGCACACAGTCTCAAGTACATTGTCCAGCTATGTTGTGGTGCATTAGATGGTTCATTTTTGTTATTATTTTGCACTGGGTGATTTGTTATTATTGCACATGAAAAGTTTGTTACACTTTTGCACATGGTATATTCTGTATCCCCCCTCTCTCTGGGTCCAGACATCCCCTCGCCCATCCCAACCCCTCCTCTGGGCCACTCCCCATTGGCCGTGGTCGTTCCCCCCTCCTCCCTTTGTTCCCCCGGGCACAAAACCCCTGAGCACTAGGTTTCGTCCTCTTCTTCTTGTTCTCTTCCCTGGGACCTCGCTGCAACCCCTGAGCTTGGTTCCATAATAAAGCTGGGACTGTGGATTCAGGGAAAGAAGAAGGCTGTCTCTTGTCTTTTACCTTCGGTCCACTATTGGGGTGAAAGTCGCTCCGGGGGTGCAGAGCTAGCCAGGACAAGACCCCTGAGAGCGACTGAACCCGCGACACAGCTATGGGGATTGCAGTACAGCTATTTACTGTGTCCCTGTGCCACGTGGAAACTCCTTCCTGGTGCTCAGGACCTCACCCCACCACCTGCTGTTCATTACCACAGTCCTGTCTCCAGCCCATGGACTGGCTGGTCTGTGGCTCAGAAGTTTATGTGGTGTTTGAAATCCACTTGAGATCTGTCAGGATATGCTGGGCCCTTTGACTCTTCTCTCAGTGTTGCTGTTTGTCCAGGTTGCTCTCTCTTGTACTGCCCAAATGCAGCTCTCACAGCCCATGTTCTCAGGGCTCTCATGAGCTGCTGTGGCCATGGCCAAAACTGGGAAGGGCTTGTTAGCCCTGGTGGCTCCCTCACTGCAGACCCTGACACAGACGGAGCACACTCTATGCTGAAGAAGCCTCCTGCTACCATAGGCTGGACAGGACCCTTCTCTTTTGTGGTTCTGTTGCCCTTTTCCCAACCTGGAAATGAAACTTGAGATAATTTTGGTAAGGAGGTAATATAAAAGAGGATTTTTATTTGAAGGCCTTCAGGAGCAGTTATGGAAAGATGTCCACAAAAGCCCACCCCCACAGGGATAAGTACACATTTATAGGTTTTAGGAAATCAGCATAATTGATAAAAAGCACCAATTAGGAGGACAAGTGGTGATGCAATTCCCTCCAGGTCAAGCCCCTTCTCTGGAGTTCTCCCCTCAGCACTGGCTGTACTTTGTCCATGGGAACGGATCTCCAAGAGTTGGTCTTAGCCTTGGTTCCCAGGAAGAACCAAGACAGCACGGGGGCCCTGCACGTCCTGGGGCTTGAGCTCTGGAATTTGTTTTGTCTTTCTGCCTAGGTAAAGGCTGTGGAAAATTACTGGGAAAACTAGCTACTAATACAATAGACTACAGAGCTACAAATATATGTGCAAAGAATACAGAGAACATTAAAAAAAAAAGGCAAAACCCAACCCGGCATCAGTTCCAGGACCAACACAGTAGTGGAGTGGCTAAATGTTTTGTTACTGTAAAGTTTTTTTTCATATTTAATATCTTGTCACAGACAGGAGAAGTATGCATTAGCATTAGGATGGGAATATATGTATTAAATTTTTCTTGTGCACCATGTGCAAATGTGTTTGACTTAGAACAAATCCTTCAGTGTGTCCATTTAAGAATAATGGTATGATTATTGCCGAGGGCAAGTTTTATATCATGAAATCATAGAGTTGTAAAATGGTTGGGGTGGAAGGGAACCTTGAAGATCATCCAGTTCCAACTCCACTGCCCAGGGACACCTTTCACTAGTTCAGGTTGTTCAAAGCCTCATCCATTCTGGCCTTGAATACTTCAAGGGATGGAGCATCCACAGATTCTCTGAGCAACTTGTGCCAGTGTCTCACAGGGAAGAATTTCTTCCTTGCATATGATCCAAGTCCATCCTCTTTCAGTTTGTAGCCATTCCTTCTTGTCCTTTTGTCCCAGGCCCTTGTCCCAAGTCCCTCTTCAGCTCTCTTGGAGCTGCTTTAGGCACTGGAAGGGGCTCTGAGGTCTCCCTGGAGCCTTCTCTTCTCCAGGTGAGCACCCCCAGCACTCCCAGCCTGGCTCCAGAGGGGCTCCAGCCCTTGGAGCATCCCTGTGGCCTCCTCTGGATTTTCTCCATGTCCTTCCTGTGCTGGGGACCCCAGAGCTCTGCAGGTGGGGTCTCACCTGAGCAGGGCAGAGGGGCAGAATCACCTTCCTTTACATGCTGCCAAGACTGATGTCCAGTCCAGGACGGGGCTGGCTTTCTGGATTGCCAGTGCACATGTGCAGGTCATTTTGAGCTTCTCAGCCACCAAGTCACCAAGTCCTTCTCCTGCTCTCAATCTACTCTCTGCCCAGCCTGATGCATGTGCAGGGGGCATATATAATTATACAGGGAGAATTATTACAATAACATTGTGTTCCTCTATGGGGTATGACTATCACTCATACCACTTTTCAGTTTTTATCCTGAGTTCCCACTAGTAAGAGCACTCTTCATACATGCCAAGAAAACAACTGTCCTGAGTGAAGTTATTGTCTCTTTAATGACCAGAGGAATATCTACTGTATTTAATATATTGCTTTGGGAAATCTGTTCTGCCCACCCCAAATTGCTGTCTGTCTTAAATATATCTGCTCAGAGTGATGTGTGTTATATAAATAAAACTACACAGACAGCATGTTTGTCAATCAGCAAAAAAGGCCCTACACCCGCTATCCCGGGCACATGTACTTCGAAAGCATTGGTTTCCAACAGATAAATGTAATCAAGGTTTATATGCTCACAGAAGCCAACAGGATGGGATTTTTTCACTTGAAAGATCAGAAGAAAATTGTAACTAATGTTGTGGAAAATTACTTTGATATTGCTTTCTCAGTACAGCATCACAATTAGGTAGCAATGTGAAGCGCAGGGAAAGAATAAATGAATAGTAACAAATCAACACAAACAGCTACTGTCAGGAGTACTTTGCTCAGTGAAAGTAATGTAAGCATTACTTAAAGTTTTATGACTGCGGATTTTATACTGGTTTAAGTAGTATATCAAGGTCTCACTGTCATGCTTGCTAGGACTAAAACAATCAAGAACAATTTCCGAAACAGACAGCTAAAACTGAAATACCAAAGTATTTTTATTAATCTTGTTCCGTAAGTTGTTCTATCCTAAATTAAAGATGACTGAACTATCAATGAAAAAAGTCCTTTTGGACAATGCAAAGGCTCCTATGCTGTTTTCAGTGGAAAATGAGTGTTACCAACTTCTCTCCAGCCCTGCTGACGAGATTCCAGCATCTGGCAAATGTGTTTTACCACATAGGAAATACAAAACTAAAGGCTAATCCAGTAAAGCTTTTCCATGCAGAATCTGTTGTCCTAAGTAGCTTAATGATACGTGCATTTGTTCAATTCTCTTGAGAGAGCAATCAGGCAAGCAAATTATAGCAATATCCCATCTCCATTAGAACCAGGCCCCTTTATGGAGAAATCCTCTGAGCAGAGGAAGGGATGGATCCTTCTCGGCATGCCAAAAATGTCACCTGTGATTGACAGATTTTCACAGGAGACTGTCTAGGAAGGAAATATGCTAACCTGTTTTTTTAAATGAAATAAATAGATTTTTTTTCCTGTGTTCTTTAAGTCACCTAGTATGTTTTAGTGATAACTGGTATCATTTTCAAAAGCAGTGGATATGAGGAGTTTCTCAGTCCACTGGGAGTTGAAAGCACTTAACACACATGAAAATCAGCCAAACAGAAATAAAAGTAATTGTACTGAGCACCTTTTACTCAAGGGTACAGTCTGGTTCCTATTAACGTAACTAGTAATTGAATGTGAGAATTGAGGAATTGATTACACACCTTTGGCAGTAACAATATCGTTGGCATGTTTGTGTTTTAGGCATCCACAGCCATCGAGCACATTACAGAGTGAGTTTCCCTGCCATGGCTAGGAGCTCTGTTCAAACTTGCTTTTATTTAAATATGCTTGGGTGTCCCCTTCTCCAGTTACACTGCTCTCAAAGATCACTTCCCAGTGTACTACAACCAGCAGTCAGCATTCAAGAGGTTTATGGCAGAGAACAGGTCAAGATGAGGGACCGACAACGAAAAAATGGAAAAGAAATTGCACTGGGTTTGAGACCACATTAGGAAACCTTCTCTTTCAGGAGCAAAGAACTAACTTTTCAATGTAAAGTTACATATTCTTAGATGCATTATAGTACTGCCTACATTTGCTGTCCATACATCTTTTCCCTCTGCCTAAACTACTGGCCAGTTTCAGTCAAAAATGGCTAGTGCCTCTGTTTTTAATCTAGAAACTCTTTTGCATCTAAGAATACAAAAATAAATTGCAAAAGCACTGAAGGAATTAGTTAATCCCCTGCTTTGCACAACACTGAAGATTCATTACTTCTATAGTTTCAGCTGCGTAGCTGCTTTCAGAATTGGCGTGTGTGCAGTTGGACTAAATAAACAACATATTAAAGTACAGATTGTTTAGTGACATGGAAACAAGCACTTAACAAACCTCGACACAGAAATTAGCAATTAATGTAATTATTTAGGAGTTCTCTGTGCTACAGTTCAGTTCCTTTAAAAATGTTAGCAATGATTTTAAATAGACACAGTTGTGTTCGCTGTACAATGAAGATGTCAAATGAATAAACTTTTTATAAAGCATTTATTTAGTCAAGGGGCAATTTCAATGCATATAAGAGCAAACACAGGGACCGAACCCCAGAACACAGTGGGATTATCCTGAACAAGAGTAACTGCACTGGCATTTGTCTAGGCTCTAAAGCAGCCTTCATTACAGCCATAGTCAAAGAGAAAAGGACTGTAAGTAAATCAAGAGATCCTGGGTCCTTTCATACTTCTTTTGTGCCTCTCTTTAAAAGGAAACTACTATTTCAGCCCACAAGTTCCTAGTTCTCCCATCTCTGTGGCCTTTGTGGCTCTTCACAGTTTCAATTTTGTAGTGCAGGAAGATGGCATGCATATGAGTAATAGCTATGAAAGGTTTAATTGAAGTTAACCAAATTAAGTGAATGCATCCTAAAGTATTTAAAGTTTCTGATGTGACTCATTCATACATCTCTTATTTTGCATCTCATGACACACTGAATACCATACACAAGTAAAGGTAAATTCAGAGGTGTGCATTCCCAGGAACAGAACTTTTGATGAAATCTCTCATTTTCACATGTGGTAGCAAAAGGTGGTCTCAACTTTAGCAGAAACTTAACTCCACTCAGCTGGACTCTATGCATGTTGGCAAAAGTCCCTGTATAATCAATTAATTGATTCTTGGAACTGCTTTTTCAGCAAATGCTTTTTTTTTTTTTTTTTTTTTTTTT
>VYZR01031129.1:73783-107141 GCA_013400675.1 Oxylabes madagascariensis
TGTGACTCTGACTGATAAGGTTATTAACATTATTTAGTGGCAACTATATTTATTCAGTGTGTAAAGCAGCCAGAGCTCCAGGCCAGGAACACTGGGGGATGCTTGTATCTTAAATGAATGCAGAGCACTAAGTTCTCTCTACACATAAACAAATTCAGCTTTATTCTCTGTTCAAATTATGGCAGACTGTAATTGTGTATTCTTTTTTTTTCGCCTTAAACATTTCTCACACCTTTAAAAGTAAAACTAAAAGAAAACATCACTAAGTTTTTCAGCATTAGCAAAGCCAGGTTGTTATAAGTCGTTGTGCAGGACCATCTGTGCCTGTTGTGAATCTAGTTAGGATGGACATTTGCATTAACTACATGTATTTACCTTTAAATGCCAAATGCTAACTCTAAAGCACCAGGGGAGCCAGATTAGCCTTCAAAGGAACTGTGTTCCAGTTCCAGCCACTGCTTTATGAGCAAACAGGGAACACAACCCACCCTCTCTCGGGTTCACTACAGTATTTGTTTGGCTACATAGGCAGCGGTTTGAAAAATGGGCACTTCCAACCAAATCCAGTGGTGGCAAGGTACAACACCAAACTCACACCATCATTTTGTAAATCTGTCCAGTCAGAGCTTTCTAAGAATTGTACTTGGCTTCTTAACATACAGGATTTCCTTTTTGTCACCTATTTATGCTCTCTGCATGCCCATGAGGAGGAGGAAGCTACAACAGGCACAAGGCAGGTGCCTTGCCCAAGGTTTTTCAGGAAGGCCATGATGTTGCAGAGCTGCAGGGGCTCCCAGTCCCGCAGCCCTGGGTGCTGCCCCTCCCTGCCGGGAATGCCCCCAGCTGCTGGGACACAGAGCTGGTGAGAAACGCGAATCATCACCTGAGAGGGAGTAGCTGAAAAACATCCACCCCCAAACAACAAGGGGGCTATATTTGCTTAGTGTTGAATTCTAAGGTCTTTTTTTAATGAATTATACCCTTGAGCAAATATGGGTTTCTAAAACAATTATTATTATTAGCTAAAATGTGAAACCCTTTCCCCTGGATTTGATTTGTCGAAATGTTTTTGTTTGAAGTAGAGGCAGCATCAAGGAAGAAGATCCCTAGCCAGGTTTTAATTAGTGCAAGAAATGCTACAATAGCAGTTTTTAACAGTAAGAGTGTTTATATTATTCCACATCCTATAGAATAACTGTGACCAGGTATACAAAACCTTTTAGGTTAGACATTACAGCCTCTTCAGGACACCTCAAGATACAACAGTAACAAAGCTAGGTGATGGCATATTTTTGGAAGAATAAAATGCCACATGCACTTGCATAACTAAAGAAAGACTGCTGCTTGTTGCCTGTAGCCATGGCATGTTTCTGCAAGCAGTGAGCACAGGAGTCCGAGGAGGATAAAAAGATAAAGAGATCCTTTTTCCTCTCAACAAAATTACTACCTCTCAACAGCACACAAACATCAGAGATCTTTAAATTATGGGTCTAAGCTTTCCCCCTCCCTATTCTGCTGTAATTATTTTTCCAATCAGTTGACTTTAATTAACATGTCCTCTGTGAGCAAAGCTAGTGAATGGCAGCGGCTGGTTTATAGATGCCGAGCATGTGCTTCCCAAACCCTCCCAGGCTGGTCTTTGAGTTACAGGAGCAGAGGAGCTCTGAAAGCAGTGAGCACTGACTGATAAATGTGAACAAAGTATCCTCATTAAGGAAACATTTGAAAATACCCTTTACACTCCAATCACATAATTTTAAAGATGGATGAGGGAAAAAAAAACGTACAAAAACCTAAGTGCAGCTTGACCTAACTGCTCCATCAGGCATTACTTCCTCAGGCATGTGACAGATACTTTATGTGGGAGCTCTGGATTGACCCATCCAGCGTCCCAGCATCTGGGGAGCAGAATTTGGATGAATCCACACCCTTCAACTTGCACTTTGCGGTCACATACTTTAACTGTGCTCCTCACAATGGGCAATAACATGTTTTTATAATTCTCATCATTACCCAGAGTGCAAGCAGATAAGGTTGCAAGCAGCTTCCAATCTGAACTCCATTTTGAGCTGCCCTGAACCTATTAAACAGACGGAAAGAAGTTCATTAGAATGTGCAATAATGAATTGAAACATCTAACTTTTAATTTATTCTTCCATATTACATTCCTATGGTGGATAAAACTCCTAGGTATCAATATCTGTTTTCCTAAGCTTTCCCATTACTGTGGTATGTGACTGCCCTGCACTTGCAAGCAGCACAAGTATGAATGTGCACGGATAGTAATTAGCAATCAGCACTTTCCAGTTCAAAGACATTTATCAATCACCACAGTACTCCTATGAATTGTGAGTCGAGGAAGTATTAGCATCAGGTAGGAGAATGGGTGTTGGATCATTAATGCAAGACTGTTAAGGAAAACGAGGTACAGTTTTAGGTAAAAAAATTTCCAAATATGTTTGTGGAAAATACTTGAGTATTATAGCAAACTTTCCTGGCAGCAAATCTTTTCTTTACAAACACAGAAGCAGAACTAATTTCTCCCTGCTCCCAAGCAGTATGGAAAGACCCTGCAGAGATTTATTTAAATCTTCCGACAAAAGTGGCTCTGAAAGTAGTTCTATGTAGGTCTGCTTTTGGCAATCTCTGCCTGGAGGCCTAAAGACCAAACACTTTCACTGTGAGCAGTTTGCTGTTATAATACTGGATTAGTCCAAGACAACACCTCTGTTGTTTGATCCCTAGTTTGGGGTGGGTCAGCCAGGCTGCACGTGGGGTGGTGTCTGATAGCTCATGGCTATTTGTTCATGAGTGTTGCAGACATGATAACTGCTGCTAACAAGTCAGTGTGAAGAACAGCATTGATGAGATACAATCCAAGGGCATGGTGTAATCCTTAGGCAGAAACTCAGGAGCCAGCCTTTGGTCCATCTAGAACCGAATCCTTCCCTAACCACACTGATGCATCACAGGAAAGTAAAACAAAACCTTGCAGAGCAAAGTGGCAGGATCAGCTGTCCCTTTTTCCCCAGGAAAAGGCTCGTTATCTTCAGCTGAGGTCAGTATGAGCGTAGCATATCTAAGACTGTCTTAGAAAAACATGATATCAGGGTATGCAGCTTTCACAGCACTGCCAACAGTTGCTTACCAAGAGCTTGGCCACTTGCAGAAAGCAGGAGCGACAGAGGGTCCAAGGCTGCTACAGCCCCTCATTTCTCTCTCTGGCTGCTCAGCTGCAGCCACCCTGCAGAACCCAAGCTGCCCAAGCTCTTTGTAATTGGTGCTGGAGTGCGGTCACTCCACTGCAGAGCTGCTGACCAGACCAGCTAAATCAGCCTGAAGATGACAGGCACTGTGCCAAGATGAGAGCAAAAGAGGGGTTTTTCCTCTGTGGAACCAGGGGAAGGGAAGGATCAAGGTGTGCCAGAGACTGTAAAGTTGCAGTGTAGCCTTGATTTCAAGCCTGAGATGTTTTGGTTTCCGAAATTCTTTTCCCAGGTGACTTTCTGTAAGCAACAGAAATGTTTTTGTAACTGTACCTATGTAATCCATTCTTTCTCACAGGA
Source organism: Oxylabes madagascariensis (assembly GCA_013400675.1). Taxonomy (NCBI): domain Eukaryota; kingdom Metazoa; phylum Chordata; class Aves; order Passeriformes; family Timaliidae; genus Oxylabes; species Oxylabes madagascariensis. Next base: position 77,350 of record VYZR01031129.1, read on the forward strand.
GGGGCTTCTTGATGTCTCTCTGGTTTGACCAATGTGCTTGAAGAGGTTTGCCTTTGTTTCACCAATCAAATTGGTCTGTGTAAAATGGTATAAAAGGGAGACACATCCCAAAATAAAGGTGTCATTTTTCTAACCTTCTGATCTTGAAAGTCTGTGTCGTTTTTGGTGCAAAACAGCAACAGTGCAGGGCACCTTTATACTCTCCCTTCCTGAGGCTTCACTGTAAGGTTCCAAGGCAGCTGCCAGTGAATCAAGGGAACACAGACTAATGCCAGCATCAGCATTATATATTGTTGCCATATACATCAGCAAGTCAACAAAACACCCAAATTCTTTGCAAGTCGCTAAACCACTTATTGCTAAATTGGACAATTACAAATCACCCGTGAATGAATGTAAATACCTGGTTCACATATAAATGGTAACCTTCATTTCTCATGCTGCGTGAGGTTTAGCTGCTCTTCCTGCAGCTGAGAGCAGGCTGGCGCCTCAGAGCAGAGCAAGGGCCCGCTGTTTATTCAAAGGAGGCAGCAGGATGCACGTATCTTCTGGAGTCAGGGATTCAGGAATCAGCACCTTGTGTGCTGCTGGACCACCAGGTGCTGAGCAGCAGGGATCAGCTTGGGCACTCCTGAGGCTCTGGTTGTGCCATTCCTGGGGGGCAAACTAGGGCATCCCTCTGGTGCTGTGGACTCTGGGGAGGTACCACTGTCCAGGTTCTGTGTACAGAGAAATGTGGCAGTGCACAGGCACAGCCTCAGCAGTGTCTTACCCTTGATGGCCTGTCCCCAGCTAAAGCACACACTGGTAGGATTGCCAGTTCAGAGAGAGATACTTTCTAATGCAGAAATGTTTTTCTAAGTCAAGATTTGCCTGACAGCAATAAAAACTGTATGTTAAATTTCAACACTCCTGTAGCTGATCTGGGGAAATTTAACAGGGAGCTGTTGGCAGCTGGGAGATGTGAGGGGTTTTTTCTTCTACTGGGTTTTGTTTTGGGTGTCCTGAAAAAGCATCATAATGAAGCAATTTCTTTCTGCATTACTAAGATAATTAACTATAATAATATGGTTAGAGACTGGGATAGTGATACCGGACAAATAGCTGAATTAAGAAAAAGTGAATATTATTACTACAAGAATATAGGAAAAAAAATTACTATTATTACTGTAGTAATCTCTTCCAGACCCATTAGCTGTTTCTAGGAGGTGTGTGAACAACAGCTGCTTCTCACTCTGCAGCTGAGCCAAGCATGTGTTTCCTTCCTTCAAAGCACTCACAGAGACAAAAGGCCTTCAAAGACAGGGCACTGTGTTTTACAGTCACTCAAGTGTCCAGTCTGTTGTACCCCTCACTTCTAGATCACGCTTCTTGTAACATCTATGAAAGCAAAGACTGGATTTGTAAACATTATTCATATTCACCAGCAAAACAAACTTTTTATAGGAGTTTTGGAAAAGCAGAGGTAGAGATACTACAAGTTCTATTATTCTGTATCTGTCAGCACTTTTTGGAAATAGGAAATGCAAATGAATCCTAAGTATTATGCCCCAAATCCTCTAGCTTCTTTAGCAGAGAAAGAGGTAGGAAACTATTAATCCTGTGGCTGCTTCCATTCATCAAATGTTCATCTTTGGGTGCTGTATTTTCTATCACTATGTTCAGGCTCACGTATCAATAGAACAAAAACTTCGACTTTCCCTCAGATTTGGGAAGGACAAATTTGTTTCCAGAAGATATTTAAAATCAAAACATTTTCTCTGGCTTATATCAACTTCATATACAATCATGTTCTTCTTTGTCTAATAATAGGAAAGAAGCATTTTGGAGAAAGGTGAAATACTAACTTTAAAGTTGAAACTGCTCAAAATATCCTGCTCCTGAAGCATCCCCAAAACTCTCTTCTGAAAAGATCTGGATTCATATTTTCCCTTTCTATGGGGAAAGGAATTAAACCTACTTTTATAAAATCAACAGAGAAGTTAAGGGTTTCTCCAGCTCTGAAACAGTTTTAAATCAGAAGTGAAATACTTGAGTGGAGAGTGGTGGCTCAGCCTGGTGTCCTCAGGACCATGAGGAACCCTCTCCAGGTGGCTCCAGTGGGTATCTCCCGAGCACTGCCAGATGCACAGACCAGTTCAGCAGCTGGAATTCAGGAAGGGAATGCACACCTACCTTGGGTGACTTTGTGCAGTGCTACTTGACACTCTCCATTTTCCCAAGAGCCACTTGCAGAGGCAGGAACTGGCACTCGGGTGAATTGGACCTACTGAGCTTGGGACCAGCCTGAGGAGCTGACACCTCTTCCCCCTGCTGCCTAAATAGCCTCTCCTGCATCCCAGGGATCCTAAATGCACATGCTGAGCTGACGACCTCTGCTACCTGCCACCAGTGCACACCAGCAGTGTGGCAGGAAATTAGGCAGAACTTATTGCCTATTAACAGCTCTATTCTCCAGTCATTGGTGTCATTACATGTCTTGGCTTTCAGCATCTCTTCCAATTATGCAAAATAGGGAATTCTTGACAGGAAGAGATTCCTGAAAATTACAGGCGCCTCTTTTGCTCAACTATTCATCAATCCATTACCCAAAAAGAGTGCGAAAAGAGGGGTAAGAAGCTTTCTCTTACTCTGGTGGAAACTTGTTTTGTCAGGTATTAGTGGGTCCAGTTCTACTCTCCCACACACATCAGTGTTGTCCTTGGGACCCACACAGTGCTAGAAGGAATATTAAAGCCATATAATGTGCCAAAGTCTGAATTTCAGCATAATTGCAGAAAGCTGTGTTATTGTTTTATGTGGCTGAAGTCAAGAGTGGTAATGTATGACCCCTTTTTCCCATTCCAAAACCCCTGGCAAATCTGCTAAAGCAGCTCCTCTCACTTCCATCACATGTTGCAATAAGAAGCGGGCATTTCTGGTTTCCACTTTCATCTACAATTTAAGACCAAAAGGGGCAGCACTCAGTAAACAACCAAAATAATCCTTTCAAAGCCAAGAAGATTTCTTTCCTATCTTTCTGGGTGCAAATTGTAGCAGGCGTCATGTGTTACTAATCTCCTCAGTCCTGCAGCAGGGCCCTAGCAAGTCAACACACACCTCTCCAAGGTCCTCGAGGGGTTATAATTCTATTCCTAAACTAAAACATGATCTCAAAAGCAGTTTGCCTTTGAAATGAAAAAGTTTTTTTTTATTGTGTTTCAAATTAACATCTCACAGGAGCTGCACAGTGACAGTGTAAACAGTGGGTGTCAATAATGAACTTGTCCAGCTTTTCTCCACACTGGAGGGGAAGGCACGCAATTTGCACGGCAGCCCAACCTTTCCAGGCACTGCCTGGCAGCAGGATTAATGGGCATGTTATCCACATCCAATATTACATACAGAAATATGCTGTGTGAAGAACACTGAATTCTTGTAAAATACATCAGAAAAGTTTTGGTTATTCGGCTGCCCACTTGGTTCTTGTTACAGCCTGGTTTGAAATGCTTCCCTTCCCTCCACTTGCCTCAATTTCTCTTCTATTTAAAGTAACTCTCACATCTTCAAAGGGTTTTTGAGATTATTGCACTGTCATATAGCAGTTGTGTATATTATATTATACTCTTCTTCAGTTGTCTTGCTTCATTTGTCTATTCCATAGGTTTCCTGGGTATTTCAAATGAAAATGTCTTCTTTCAGAAGTTACAATGCAGCTGGAATAAGCTGGATTTCCAGGGGTACCAAACAAGTGATTACCCCAGACATCCTTCCTCCTTTATGTCAGTATGAAGCAAATGTAAATTTGAATTTTTCCTTTATAAATTAATTTTTCTTTGCAGTTTTAGGTGTGTTATGATGAGGAGAAGATGACAAAACTTAAATATTTTATGAGCAGCTGATGTATATGTATATATGTGTATGTGTGTACAAAAAGTTAATATGTTCCTATTCACTGGGTAAAAATGTTATTCCCATGCCACACCTCTTGATATCATGAGATTTTAAATACTTTTTATAGCAATAATTTTGAGTGGCTTTATGTATATATATGTGTGGGGCCCTCTTCCTCAACATTATGGCTTAACTGTGCCATATGTAATACAGTTCATGTAATACCGTGTACCGTGTAGAGATTCATGATTCCTCAATGGTATTTCCTTTTTCTAAAGGACAAAAGTATCTGAAGCAGAGAATCTGTGTCTGGGAGTCATAAGCAAGCAAAAAAAAAAAAAAATTTTGGAAAAAAGAAAATTTGTTTGGGGGAAGAAAAAAAAAAAAAAAAAAAAAAAAAAAAAAAAAAAAGGGAAAACTGTGAAATGGTCCCTGTAACATAGAAATTAAAAACCTTTGTCACCAGTGAGGGTGGTTTTAATTGTGCACGTGAGGAAACAAAATACACCAAAAATTTCTGCAAAAGCAGAAGGAAAACAAGCTCGTGACTCACACTGTGTGGGTTCGTGGTGATATTCTCCTACAGGAAGAACAAAATAGGCCTCCTAACCTTGAAATGGCACATTTTGCTGTGGCTTTGGAGAGGGCTCCTTTATTGACTCTAGCACCTTCTGTAACGATGTACATTTGACTGTTCTCAGCTAATGCTGACTCTTAATCCTTCTAGCCATGATGAGTAATTAGTTTATTATTGAAATTTGCTTTTTCTCCAATCAAAGATCTGTTTAGTCAAGGTGCTTTTTCACTTAGACTATGCCTGTATGTCAGAGCTATTTGCTCTTGTTCTTGATTTGGGCAGTTAAAACAAAGCAGTCAGTTGAGAAGACATATTCTACAACTAGATCTACTTGGGAAACTGGCTTTTTTTGTCTTTAAAATGCCTTTTATATTTTGATTTCAAATGAAACTTTTACCCTAGAATAAAGCAAACTGAAACAAATATTTGCATTTTATTTTGAAGTACAATTTCTAAACAGCAGGAAATAGAATTTTTATTTTTATTCGGTCATTGTATTACTGCCATACAAAGGGAAGCTGCACTGAGTGCCGAAGGGGGAGCTGGCTGGGTGTGCAGAGGCATAGCTGTGACATGCCACCATCTACCTGGGCTGGCCCACACTGAGCCCCTCCTGCTCACGTGCCTCGTGGGACCAAAGGAAGATCTGCAAACTGAGAGATCTCCCAGGTGTGTGTGAGGGAAGAGAAGGATCTGCAAACTTCTCTATCACTTTAAGGAGTGAAATGGTTCTGTGTGATGGTGAGTGAGGGCAGGTGCATGTGGAAGCTGGTAGGGCTGCAGAGAGGCAGAGCTGTAACATTTGGGATAGAGAGTGCCATCTGCAAGGCAGTGTGAGGGAATGTTTACTGGTTTTATACTGGAGCACTGCCTACACAGGGCACTGAACATTTGCTCCACCCTTACAGCCCTTCCAGAAGTTTCCAAAAGTTGTGCCTTTTGCCAAAGTCAGCTTTGGGGAAGGGGTGGAATCCCACCTGCAGCTTCAGCACAGCCGTGCTTTGAACAACAGGAGGGCACAGCTGCCAACAGAGCCCTGGAGCAGATGGACACAGCCTGTGCTCAGAAACGGGGCTGCTTCCTTAGGAGGTGGCTGCACCCAGTGTAAGCCTGGCTGGAGGAGATTGGAGCTGCAAGGTTGTGTGTAGGTCCCCTTTATGCAGAGGAGCAGACACCAGTATGATGGTCACTGTACAAGGAACTTGGACTCCTACATGTGACACACTTCTAGTTCTTCCTTTTCTGCAAGCTACTCTGCACCAAAATTTCAGACACTCCCCACCTAGAGCAGCCAGAGGAAACACATGGATATCGGGGCAACTACTCAGCCTTTTAAACAGAATGCAATTTTCGATATTGAGCTGTTATGAGAATCCTGAATAAGCATGAAATCTCTTTAAAATCAGTTCTGTAATACTGGTACAGTGGGAGAATATTACTATTTGATTTGCTGTTATTCAGTTATTTTTAAGCACATTTTGTGTGATTTGCAATAAGAACAGATAAGGCAAGTAGCTGCTAGGCATACCCGTGTGCTGCAAATATCGGAGATCACTAAATGTCACCAGCAAACTTCCTGTTGTTCCACTGATGCTCTGTAGGAATGGACATACTCTGTTGACTACTTGACATCAGACTTGGTGTGTAACTCCATCCCTTCTCAGCTTCTGCATTCAGTGAGGAGAAGGTAGAGATGGCCTAAAAACTTCAGTCCTTTCCTCCCTCTTTTTGCTGTAATGTGGACAGGCAGAATGGTGCCTGCTCCAGGAAATGGAACAACTGTCAAAGTATTTGTGACACAGAGGACTCCTCCTGGGGAGGGAAAAAAGGCATTCTGGCATTCCTCTCCCCAGCAGCCCTGCTCTGGCTGTACTGCTGAGACACCAGCATGTTGGTGAGTTGGGCCCAGACACTGAAGCAGTAAATCTAAAACAAACCAGGGATCTTCTCCTGTTTGGTGTGGGCAGCCCTGTGCCACAGAGGGTTACTCACCCTGTCCCTGTGCCATCTCTCCTGTGGACCGACACTGACCAAGTTCTGACTGAGGGCTCAGACAACATCACTGCAAACTCAAATTATCTGCATTTGGTACTGAAATCGAGGTATTCACAGTCAATAGAAGCTGGAAGGAGCTAGACTGAAATCTGCTTGGAACTAGATGATCTTTAAGGTCCCTTCCAAGCTGTTCTATGATTCTGTAATTCTATGACTGAAGATCAAAGAAATTATTATTAGTTTACTGTAATCATTCACATTTAATGGTTCTGTAAAAGGTACCAATAGTGTCGGGGTTTGACTGCAGATTGTTTTGTGCCTAATCCTTCTGTGCACTGTCCACTGGGAGCCGTCCCACATAAATATTTTTATTAAGCTATCCAAATTTAAAATCAAGACCTTAAAAATAAAATAGTTACTGACCTTTCAGCTCATTTATAATTAAAATGTGTTCTAATGTTGTTCATATAAATAATAGATACCTGTTTTCACAGATCAATGCCTTCTCTTGCTTTATAAGAAACATTTTGAAGTAAAATTACTGTGCCTTTAAGTTTAATAGGAAAATTTGATGTGTTAGCAACTACGGGCTGATATGGGTACATTTTTCAACAGTAAATTTCACTTTAAAATACAAACAATTATTAATATTGATTTGGACTAAAATAATATTGAATTTCAATATATTTTTGGCTCTTTTATGAATTACCCTGCACAGTCAGTGTGATTATGATGAAAGAGTATTTGCACGCTCAATTTCTTTTCAGTGAGAAACCTTGAAGAGTGCTAGTTGTGTTCAGGCTGATAATGATAAACACATGCATTCAAGGAAAATCAGACTACCTTAAAAATCTCAACTGAAGCACAATAAATTAATATTTCATCCTATATATGCAGTTCTTATATCAAGCTAGCTGAACTTTCATTATTAACAAATACTGAGCATTTAGTTAGAATGCAGCTCACTGCCTGAGCTCTGTTTTGGTTGTGCATCGCATGCAATTACAAAATGATGTCAATCCATCACTGCAATTTCCTGCGACTAAGCAAAGAGATGAATATATTCATGTCCTAGGATGCTGTAAGACACCAATATATTTAAGTGCCATTAAACCCATGTTTCTATGCTGTGGTTGGAATAAACATTTCATAGCTTTGGTGAGAGAGGGATTTGAGCTTTTCTTCTGATCTCAGCTCTAATTTCAAGAGCAGTTTGTTAATTGCTTGCTCAGATATCCCAGCACCTCTGCAGAGGCCTCACCTCTGGTACAGCCCTTCCCCACGGCCATGGCCATGGTCAGCAGGGTCACTCAGCCACCGTGTCCTCGTTACACCCTTAGCAGTGGTGGCAGGGGGGTCTCCCGAGAGCCTGCGATGCGTGGGCAGAATCATCTCGAAAACAGAAACTCTGCTCCCCAGGGAAAACAGGTGTATTGAACCAGGACAAAATGTCAAAGTGACATTTTTGTAGAAATGGATTTTCAGAAAAATTTAATTTCTTGGGCCCTGAAGTAGTGTTTTCATTGTGTGGGAGAGCTGTGCAGAAAGCCTGAGAACTGGCAAAGGTTCACCAGGAATGTGGAGAGCTCTAATCCTCCCCACTTCGTCCTGCTCCTCTCCCTTTCCAGCTGGCACATGCCAGGAGGATAGAGAACTGTTCACCTCCAGCAGCCTGCCTGGGAAGCAGCTGTTAAACTCACTTTTTGCTCAAAGTGGAACTGGGGAGAGTGTAGCAGGCAGCAGCTGGGCCAGCTTTTGTTTTGATTCTCCCAGGGAAAAATGTATTTTTAAAATTTTTCTTTTTCCACATAGAAAACATTGGTTGTGCGAAAAGGGCATTTTCTTGCTGAAAAACCTTCTGCTGGAGAATTCCCCAACCAGCTCTTTTTCTGGAACTTACACCCACAGACTGAAAATAACCCAAACTTGGTACCTTTCCAGTCATGTTACAAAAGCTAATGTTTTGCTAGAGTCCCTGGAGACGACAGAGTTGTGCTACTTGTATTAAGAAAGGCGTAGTAGCCAGCTAGCAAGTGCCTAGGTTTGAATGCTGCTGGCCCTTAATTCAATCACAGGTAATGAAAGATTAATAATAAGGCACTTAACCTTAAATAGTGTTGTAATTACTTTGATTATGGAATAAAAACCAGAAAGCGTTTATGACATTTACTATTTTTAAACCTCATTATTTTGGAGAGTGTCACTAAAGAATTTTGAACACTCGAAATCAGTAAAACAGAAAAATGAAATGCCACTGATTTTTCTTTACCTGACTCAGGTGCTCTCTAGTATGATTTCTCCGTTGTATGGGTAGAGCAGTAGGTAGGTGACAGAAAGTGCCCTTGAGTTCCTTAATTTGAGAGGTAATCTTGTTTCACCATTTTAGGCTCAGATGCCCACAAAAGTGTAGTCACATCTCTGTTATTTTATATTGTGTTTTATATAGTGTTGTGGTTTTGATCAGAGCAAGTCAAATTTCTTGGCCAAAATGGCTTTTTAACAAAATTATACCTTTATGAAAATGTATTGTTTGACCATAATTTTGTGATATAAGGGATGCTTTCCTTGACAAATTCTGTGTCCTATATTGCCAAAACTAATATTGTGAACATTACTATAATTTCTTAATACATACATGTTGCATGGTAAATATATTGATACAAAACACTCCTAAGGACACCAAAATGTATTGATACAAGACACTCAATAAGGACAGCAAATGTGATCACATTGCCACATTAACTGCACACCATAAAACCTCTCAGCAGAGAGAAGTCTGGTTTTTAAGAAGGAAGGGTATCCTTCCTTAAATTTCCCTTAGTTTGATCCAGATCCCACCCAGTCACTCCATACTTTTTAGCTAGACTAAGTTAAGATATACAGCAGATTTTGTGCCTTCTGATCTCAGCGAGAGTGGCCAACAGAGCCAATTCTGCACTGCCTGACAACATGGTTTGGTTTAAAGAGGAGTTTGGTTTAAAGTCTCAGTGCTTGGGCGTGGGCTCTGCTCACATCAGAGTGATGGGCTGCTGATAACAACACAACTGAGCTTTACTGGCCTGTATTTCCCAAGGAAGCCCTGCCACTGGCCTGGTTTTGCTCAAGTTCACTGAAAGCAACTTCCATCTCTTTAGTAACTTGCTTTTCAGACCGATGCCTCTACTCATCCTGGCAAGATGAAAACATCCAGAGCCTGAAATCTAGACTTTTTATGTTCTGCTGCCTCATCAGATGACACTTCATGGTTGTGCGACTCTGATAGAGGAAAAACAGTGAAGGATTTGAGGAAAATACACTTTTTTAAAGTCAAGTCAGGCTGCACATTATTTCTACTCCACTTGCAATTAGCAGTGTGTGGGATGATCACTAGCACTAAGCTGTGGTTAGAACGAAAACTTCATTGTGCTGCTCTGGGTGTCACATCTTGCTGTAAAAGTTTAATTTAACGAACTGCAGAAGCCAGCAGAGGAACTCCTGTGGTTCCAGATAGCAATGTTGCAGCTCTGCAGCCCTCTTCAGGGCTAACAGTGACTAGAGTTTATATACATGCACCACAGGGAAAACGACAGCTTTGCCCAAATTCTGTCTTACTATGCGTGCCTAAGAGTGGCTGGACCAGTGTCAGATACCCAAAATACTCAGGTGCAACAGGGATGTTAAGTGCACTATGTTAGATTTTATTCTGGCCTTTCCCAGCTTCCAGTCCATTACTTTTTCTTCCAGACCGTTGATATATTTTACTGATTGTTCCTACAGGTGAATTTTGCACCCTTTTAGAGTAGCATCATGACTGTATTATTGCTAAATGTTGACTGCAAAACAAGGAGGACCTGAGACCTCCTCCAACCTGTAGATCTGGTTTAAACACACTTCCAGCACACACTGTGTGACAAGAACACTTTTAGAGCCTCTTTCCCACATAACTAAACTGTAGCTACAAAATCATAATTGTGCGTAAAATAGTGGACATCAGTAAAACAAAGTGATTTGAGAGCATTGAGATTAACATAAGCAAACTGTGCATCTTATGATTAATGGTTGTGATGCGTTTGTGTTTCAAGAACCTGCTCAAACATAAAAACAGCTATTTTGGTTTGAACCATTAGCGCTACATTCTTTGTCACCCCCTTTTATCTTTTATCCATCTTGCCTCACCCTTTTTTTCCTATTCTGTATATTGAGCAACTGTTCAGGTGTTTAATGTCAAAGCCATTAAAGGGATAACCCAGGGGACATAGGAGACGATGCAAACAGCAAGTGTAGGCAGTGAGCAGCAGCTGTGTGGTGGAGGAATTCTCAAGCTGAGTGTGTATATGGGCTATATCTAAACTGTTCTGAAATTTTTATCTAAAAAAAGCAGCCTTATTACCATAGACTTATTTCTCTGTGGAGCTATGCAGGGCCCCAAACAAAAAATTAGGAGTCTACTGTTCAGGAAAATAAACAACCCCCCAAACTGAAGACCTATCTGATGTGTTGAAATGGTTGAGCTATGTCAGTACATCACCTGAGCCTCCCTCCTGCAGCTCTTCCCAATTTAGCTGCAGGAAAACATGAAGTTGGGCAAACAGATCCCTAACTGCTAAATGTGGCTTGTATTACATACTTGCATGACTGCTCACCACTGACTGAACCAGTCAGACCAAATGATCAACACTGTCTCTTCCCCTCACACTTAAAACAACTGCCGAACTCAAACTGCCTTATCGGACAATACACAAGATTGCAAATGAGATGCTGAGGCATAGGGCAGCACAGAGTGCAACTAGAGCATGGTCCTCTCTGAACTGGGTCCTTGTTGTTTGCCTGAGGTGCCTGGGAATAACTGGAGGCTGCACCTCGCAGAATGAGAGGAAAAGGACTAGCAACTGTTTGCTTGTGCTCCTGCCTGTGGATTTGCTGCCCTTCAAAATGTTATGACTAATGCATAAAGCGCTGCTCCTCTCCAGACACTCAACTTTTCGCCAGCTCAAGACTTAAAAAAAAGTCATGAATCTGTCTTTTGCTGTAGGTCTCCAGGCATGTAACCTTTACTGTATATGCCATGCTGGCATTCGCTGTCTCGCCTGCGCTGTTTACCAGCCTCGCTGGCTTGCTGGGAGTATTGCAGTCTTGCAATCTCTGAGAACCTTCTGTGTTTACTCTTTGCCATCCTCCCTCATAACTACAAAATTAAATGGGAAAGGGATCTCTTGGAGAAACAGTCCAAAAGAGCCTAGGCAACATTTTGTGCTGAATTTCTCTCCTTGGACTTTTATATATCATTGGTGTATCTTGCAAGACACCTCTGGGGTTTTGAAACTAATTTTCCATCATCATTAGCAAGAAACCTATCCTCAGCTTCTTTCATTAATGTCTAATACAAGACTGAGAAGAAGTGCTGAATGTGTACACTCTTTTTAACTCGATGATGCCATATGCAAATAATTAAACAAGGCTCAGAAGCAATGGTTAAAAATACTACAAAACTTCCTCATTAAGCTAAGCAATTATCTGCCAGAAGAGAGACATCTGAACCCTCTCCCTTCACACACATGATAAAATCTCCACATTTTGCAGCTGTTTAATTCTTCCCCAAGAGGAGAAAAAAAATCACATTTAATTACCATCAAGAGTGAGGACAACATGGTGGGTGCATAGATGGTGACATTCAGTTTGTGTCTGTCAGTGAGGTGGCTGTGACTTTGCACGTGATCTGTCTGGACATTGCATGCAAGGCACAGATCTATGAAAAATAGAAACATTAATTGAGTTCCAGCTATGTCATGTGCTACTGTGCAAAAGAAACGATTCCTGAAACTCTAGGGCTATGATTTGTTGTTTGGTGGTGGTTCAACTCAAGAAGTTAATACTTGGAGCCATCTCACCCTGGTGCTGCATTACATTAGCAGAGGGTCTTTGAGCTGTCTTCTCACTATACTTTGAGTAGTGAAGTGAACTGAGGAAATGGATTCAGCTAAGGAACAGTGCATCGAAACAGAATGGCACCGAAAGAAAGTCATGTTCATGGAGATAAATATATTTTCAAAGCACTAAACCAGATTAAATGCCTCCATGTTCCGTTCCTACAGTACAGTTTATCTATTTAATCACCTGCACAGTTCCTGTCACTGTAATAGCTGAGATTTTCACAATCTGTAGTTGTGAAAACAATGCTGTTGCTTGTCTTTTACAAAAGTAAAGCTGTGGCAGAGGAAACTGAAGAACTTGCCTACAGAAGTGGGAAATTTGTGGACAAAAAGAGGACGAGTTTGGACCTTCCACAGTTCATGTTAGTTTTCCAGCCACTGAATCATCCTCCTTTTCCTTAGGTACTGGAGAATAGTGAAAAAAGTAGAATGTTTATTTTTGTATAAGAAGAAATTGGATATGCAAATAGGAAAACGGGAATAGATGTTTTTAAACTTACGACCAGAAGGTGTTTAAATCTGCCAAGAACTTCAGTCAAGCAACTGTTTTGTGCTAGCTGGGATGTAGGTTAGTGGTTTCAGCAAATACACAGATAATTAACTGAAACTTCTTTTGTTCTAGCTGACAACATAAAAGCAATGAGAGAAAGAAAAAAAATCACGGGGGAGTTCTGTGGCATCTTGCAAGGTTTCCAGTGCAATATACACAGAATTACACTGATGAGCTTTTCTAGTGCTAATGAGGGGATGCCAGACTGGCAACATGAAAATCTGATGGTTTTGCTGAAAAGGAACAATATGAGAAGCAGCAGCAAAAATTCCCTTTTCCAGAACCCAGTGAACGGTTGTGAAGGGAAGGCCACAGACACTGAGCCCCTCTTGCCCTTCCAGCAGTGGCATGGCCTGCAGCACTGGGACCCTGAGGTGGCCAAGGCAGCAGCTTCTCAGGGCTTACCAAGGTTGTGACACAGAAAAGCAGCTTGTCTGCAGGGAAGGGAATCTAACCTGGAAAACTGCAATATATAGCACTGTATTCTCATTACATATTATGTGCAATATGTGACACATAATAATTATATATTTCATGAAATATATAGCAAGAATATCACTGGCATCCCTCTGAAATATCCCTGCAGGTGTAAATGTGTAGGGAGGTTCTCTGGTCAGTGAGGACTATGAGGTGAAGGGTGTTACCCACTTGCAAACTCCTCTCTTCCTCACTCCCTCCAATAGTTGGTAATGGATTACTAAAACACAGTATTAATTTATTGCAGTAGTGAAACTTGTGGTCAGCAAGATGTGGATTAATGAGGAATCTCCCAGAAAGTAAGAAGTATCTTAACCCAGCTTCTCCTGTGATCATATTGAATCATATTAGCTTATTAGTAAAATTATTATTGTCCTTATTGCAATGGCAAAGCCAAAACACATTTATTTAACAAGAAGTTTTATAACAGAAGAAGCAGTGGCCGGTCTGTGAGGCACCCAGCAACCCTTTTAGGTGAGATCCTGAGAGATGTTTTATGTTTAGGAAGGTTAGCACTGCAGGGTAGACATAGCGCTGAAACTTCTGAAGAGGGTTGGGAGGTGGATGTAAGGTGTGTTTAACAGGCAGCAGCAAAAATACAAAACCACCACTGGCAAAGGAACTTGCTGAGTTATCTTGCTGCAGCCTTGTTTGCCAAAGAAGCCGTCTGTAAACCCTGCCATCATTAAAATTCTTCACGGTGATAACAGCACTTTCCCCAGAACACTTTGTTGAAGCTTGCAAATGGAATTATCTGCTATGACTGCTCTTTTGAGCACTGTAAATGTTCAACAACAATCCTAAATAAACCTGTGATATACAGTGCATGGAACACCTATTTTTATAAATATCTCTGCAGAGGAATGCTAGAGATAGGAAGAATAAATTACGAGCAAGAGAATGGCAATTTAAAACATGCTCTAACCCTGTTTGCTCCTTAGCACTGCTCTACATTAACTTAGCTCCAGCCCCTGGAAAAGTCACACATTTTATTTACATAACTCAGAGTTTCTAAGTAAGAAACAATAAAGAAGTGAAGCTTTGCAGGAAAAAACCCGAAAAAACCGCATAAAGTATGAACAAGAAATACTACTTTAGGCTCTGTGGCCAGAAGGATACCAGCGTTGGGAGTAATATGCCATTTTAACAGAGATACAAACATTATGACCTGACTGTAGTACAAATACCAGGCTCTCCGCTGGGGAAATCATATCTCTTTTCAGGTGAGGGGCACCAAATGACTCTCTGGTGCCTTATTAAGAGCTCAGTGCTCGGCACCTCAGCATGCACAGGACAGCTGCCTTTCTGCTTTAGGCTGACTGCTCCTCAGAGATCTGAAATGACTTCCCTGAATTTGGGTGTAATCCCAGGCATGAAGTACTTCTTAATCTAATCCTAAACCACTACTGCATGTAAATGTCCAGAGCTGAACTCAGTGCCTGGAAAGCAAAGAAAATTTAGCAATGGCCCTTTACACACTTTCTGTCTAATACTTTACAGCCTGGCCTCAGCTCAGTGAAATCTGGACTGTTTAGAAAGGACCAGAAAGCTTTGCCATATCCCATTGCTATAACTCAGAAGACTGCTTCATCTTTGCAGCATGTACAGGAACTGGGAATTAGTGTTTCTCTTCCATTTCACCCCAGCCAGCTCTTCTAATTCTAACGCTGCTCATTCTGGTGAGGTCTAGGATAAAACAATTTGGGCAGGCAAAAGAACCTATAAAGTTGGCCTGGGATAATGATGGTCCAGGTGTCTTATTATAGAGCAGGTGACAAAAATAATAGATCTTATCCAGAAGGAAAAGTTGCATTTTACCGTCTAAAGGAGATTCATAACTATGACTCAGTAGAGAGGCTGTGATGCTGCTACACTGAGTTAGCCAGTATAACTTGCTGTGCTCTACTATTGTACCTTCAATAGGTGCAGAGCAGGTATGATCAATCCAGTCATGTGCCATAGAGCTTGTATCATTTTCTACCTGTCTGGGAGATGACTTTTGTCACCCTGGTTATAAAACTCCTACGCAGCTGCTGCTAGATGTGCTGCTGGCAAGGGAAAACACACATATCTTTAGGCACTGGCCATGCTGAAGGATGATTGGGATGAAATATAGAACTCTTTTTCAGGATCTCCTTCTACTTGCAGCAAATAAGCAGTACCTACGGATGTTTTAATTTTTCACGCTATACTGCTGTCCTGTGTGGCCCAGGCTTTGTAACTACTGTCAACGCAAATGTCAGTTGGTATTTATTACACCAGAACCACAGCAAGGAATTTCTAAAGACCTTAAGGAAAGCATATTTAGTTTCTCATGCTCAAGAGAAATTTTGGAATAATTCCAAGTGAGGAAAGAAGATAGGACAAAATTTTTAACTTTCAATGAGCCATATCTGCACATACACATTTCCTGCGCTAGAAGGACTTTTGAAGTGGATGGGATGTGACCAACCCCCACATTCCCAGAGACGTAGCAGAGCTCTGACTCTCTTTTGCAATTCAGGGCTATGGTAATACTACTTACATTGTACGCTCAGTTAAATTGCCCTTCCCAGAGGCAGTGCTCTGGCCTGCTCCGATGGGCGCCAGCAAAATGCCACCTGTGAGAGAGCAGGTGAAACACATTCAGGTCTGCTGCTTCCTTACAAGCAGCTGGCAGGTATTGCTCTTACCGAGAGCATCCAAAGTCCTCGCAAGTGCTGGGGTGAGCTGATCCCTTGTCTTGGCTGCAGCCAACGGGTCATCCAGTCATCCTCAGCCCGCTGCCCAGGCCTCAGGCAGGGGCGGGGGTACGGGCCGGGCAGAGAGGGACAGGCCGGGCAGAGAGGGACGGGCCGGGCAGGGTCACGGGCCGGGGTGGGAGGCACAGGCCGGGCAGGGCAGCACAGGCCGGGCAGGGGCAGGGGCCGGGCAGAGAAGGACGGACCGGGCAGGGGATCAAGGGCTGGGACGGGCGGCACGGGCCGGGCTGGGAGGGAGGCACGGGCCGGGCAGGGGGCACGGGGCGGGATGGGCGGCACAGTCCGGGCAGGGGGCACGGGCCGGGCAGGGGGCACANACAGACCGGGATGGGAGGCACGGGCCGGGCAGGGCGGCACAGTCCGGGCAGGGGGCACGGGGCGGGATGGGCGGCACAGTCCGGGCAGGGGGCACGGGCCGGGCAGGGGGCACGGGCCGGGCAGGGGGCACCGTCCGGGCAGGGGGCACGGGCCGGGCAGGGGGCACGGGCCGGGCAGGGCCCCTGAGGGCGCTGGGGGAGAGCCGGGGCCCTGGGGAGGCAGACAGCGCTGCGCTCGGGATGTTTGCGGCAGGAGTCTCGCGGAGAACACGGAGCTGCAGACCATGATAACAGCAAAACCACGGAAGTGGAAGGCTGAGATTGCAAAAAGGAGACTGAACCCCAGGTAGGGGAATAGCGTCCGGATAGTAAAGCTAGTGAGGGAACAAAGAAAGACGTGGGGGACGCCCAAAGCAGAAGAGACTCCAGTGCTATGAAGACAAAGGGAGAGAAAGCTGTGGATATTGTATCCTGACTGTGTCCCGCCCAGATAAAGCCCATTCGACCTTTTTCCTCTCGTGTGTGTAGAGTGGCACGGCAGCCGCTGCTCCCTGCTCGAGCGGTGCTGAGGGCCCTGCACGGCCCGGCCATGGCCAGACAACGCCCAGGGCTGGAGGATGAGCTCTGCTACCTGCAGCTATGTTTTTGAAAACATTTTGGAGTCTTTTGAACGGAAATGTGCAACAGTGTATAATTCTCTGCTAAAAGGACATATCCAAGCAGGAGTCAATAACACAGCCCCAACACAATTGCCTCTTGCGTGGGAGGCTCTTGGATCCTTCCCAGTGTTTATAAAGCGTGTGTAAAATAATGAATGCATTCATTACTAATAATGACACAAACATATGAAAAACTGTAAAATAAATACCTGAAAGAGTACTAAGCCTACTACCAGAATGAAGTCTAAGGGTTCTCAGCAGCAAAGTGCAGTAGAAAATTGTGGCTGAAAGGAACAGATGTTTAAAATTAATGCTTTCAGTGTGCTGAACTAAAATATAATTTAAACACATACAGAAGACATATAGACTGGCTTTCAGCAACAACCCCCTGAAACACCTATACAAGTAACCTTGCTTTGGATCAGCAAGGTTTATTCTATTTATTAAATCAGTAAGTGTAAAGCCCATAGACCATTTTAGTTATCAACCTTTTCCAAATGAATATCCCAAGCATTTCTAATCACAACCAACTGATTTCCATTATTTTGACCTCTTTCTTCTTTGACTGGATCAATAATGTCTGATGTAATAATTTATCAAATTATACTGGGAAAGTTATTGATTCTTCTTGTACACATTAGGTGGGAGAAAAATACGTCAGGCTCTCACTTTAGTCTAAATGGCTTCAGAGATTTAAATTAAACTGCATTTGGTATTTGTATGAAGGATATTAGCAGTGTATGTAAAACAAATCACTGAAGCTGAAATGGATGTTTTACTTGCCCCAGTTCCCCTGACGCTTTTATGGCACCCATCACTGCAGTGTGTTTTTCATACCCTAATTGCTTTGTGAGATCTCTCGCTCTGCCTCTGCCTCCCACCCCGTGCACTGGTGCAGCATTCAGCAATGCCGTCTGACACTCCTCCTCCTGCCTCTTGGGGAGGCTCAACTCGAGGCCAACTGGAGATTTTATTTAGTTGAGTGATGTACTATAGAAGTAGAAATCTTTCATGTAAATCCTGTGTGTTCACAAAAGGATCAAAAGCTTACGTGAATACGATGGTGTATGGGACAGGATTAATATTTAGCCATGCCAGGTTTTTAGGTGTGGGGTTTATTAGTGAAAGTAGTATTTGAAAGAAGACAGTGAAGAAAACTGTTTGTTACAATATGCTGTATTTTCTAACAGTACTGTGCCCGTGAACTAATAATTGCAATTCGTTTACAAATATCAAACTTGTGTAAATCTAGCCAATTTTATTTCTTAATAGCTCTGTACTGATACAATTTGGGGGGGAAGGATGTGAAGATGAAAATACTAAAACAATGTGCTGAGTCATTAAGTAGAATGAACCATCCCTTCCCCCTGCAGCTGTAATCTGTCACCGTGTCACTTACCTATTGCACGTGTTGTAATAGCCAACCGTAGTTTCTTTTTCACCTTTTGTTTCAGATGAAGAGACTTAAAAATTGCAAATGTTTCTCCCCTTAGATGCAAGAACATAAATCACCAGTAATACTGAGCTCTCTGCCTCATATTGATTCTTTCGTGAACTAAGCCAGATGGGTTCAGATATGAGCATGATCTAATATTCCCCTTAGCTTGATTTATAGATTTCTTTGTGCATTACCTGACCATAAATGAGTCTTGCATTATTTCTTGTGTGCCTGTCAAATTAAAGAAAAATATTCTCATTGACCTTTCAACCTGGGAGAAAAAAATGAGTCAGAGACATTTTGCTGCATGTATTACAGGGATCTTGGTGCTTACATGCCAATTAAGAGTGTGTGATTATGAAAGAGGTCTAGCAATTTGTGTTGTGTGTAATGATTTCATTTTCCTGTAAAGCACGCAGTGGATGTACTGACAGTAGCATAAGCTACATTGCAAATAGCCCTAGAAGAGAGAAGAAGAGGAGAACAGTTTGGCACAATTCATTCCTTAATTTACAGAAACAAGCACTGATTGCAAGAACTGAAATGTTTTTCTGGAAGAAAATAATATTCTTTAAAATGTGGGCCCAGCAAGCAAAATTGCTGAGACGCTGCCACAGACATGTTAATGCCATTGAAGGGAACGGGAGTCGGGGGCGTCTGCTGACCCCAGAGACCTCTTCTGGGAACACAATTAGTTTAATATGGGTGAAAAATAATGAGCAATGTATCACGAGCTTATCATTAGGACACAACCTTGGGCTCTGCACTTACAACCAACTCGAATGGAAGACACTGAGCTTTGTCTGAGCAAAGAGCTCCTGCTTAACCTGAAGGGACTGACCTCAATGACCCCTCACCTCCTCCCACAGCTTTCAAGTATGTTTCTAAAGCCTAATAAGCCTATTATCTCCTCTGTATTTATTTGCAAATAATGTTCAAATCTAGCAAGTCTAGGCATTAAAAAAAGAAAATATTTCCATCTTTGCCATTCTTCAGTTTTTTGACCAGATGAAGTATGGTAAACATGCTCTGAAACTGCTCAGCAGACCAAATCTCTGTCATGTTTCTATTCAGGTTGTATCTCTATTCTGTATCAGGAGATGACATTTTCAGTAAGAACAAAATTTTCGCTTCTGCCTTCTAAGAAAGAACTTTTTAAATAAGTCTTTCTATGCTCTATGAGTATGCCACAACATCTGGCTGGTAGCCTTGGCTCTGGAAACAGGCAGACCTGTTTGTGTTCTCAGCTCTTTTCCAGGTATCCCACCCCCATCTGTCTGTGTCACCAGAAAAATTCTTCTTCCCCCAGTTTTTCCAGCTCAGATATGTTTAGACTAGCCAATCTGCTCCTACAAATGAAAACAGAGGTTCAGGAATATTAATGTTCCTTTCCAAACCCTTGTTAAGGTCATTGAAACATTGACTACCCCATTTCCTAGACTCTGGTCTTTATTTCATTCTTACATGGCTCAGCTGTGGCAAGAAAGCTTTTCTTAACACATCCAGTTGGCCAAACAACGAAGTGTTTTACATCTGCCCAGGGATGCATCTAAACAGTGTATCTGTTCTGGGGGCCAGTATATTCATGAGAGAAGGTCATAAGTATAGATTTTCTTTGGTTTGGATGCTTTGTTTTAATTCCCGTGGCTGATCATATTTGTTTATTTTTATTACACTAAGCTTCCAGTCCCCGAGAATGGGATCTGTGGCGCTAAAGACACTTCTATTATATGAGACTTCAAGTGATAGTCTTTGCCCTGAGGAGCTCACAACAAAAATAAGCAGGCAGACAGAGAGATAAAAGACATGATTCAGCATCAGATGTAATTTGCTGTATGAAGCTGATCCAATTGTATTTGAAGGATTTATTTTACAGATGAAGAAACTTAGGCACAATGAAATTAAATGACTTGCAGAAAATACCACAGAAGTCCATGGCAAAGTAAGAACTAAACTCTGATTGCCCCATAGCTCCCAGGACAGCCCTTTGAAGTAGAGGGAACTGTTAAAGCATTACATGTAGACAACTACACATGCTGTACGCCCCAGTTTGTAAAAATTTTACAGGCCTATGCAGTTCTGCCACCCAGCAGGGTTTTTGTGGTTTTTTTAATCCCTCTGCTGTGCATAAGGCTGGCACCATCTCTTCCTTGTGAGCAGTTCTTATTCAGAGATACTCTTGATGTCTAGCACAAATGGTGCTTCAAAGAGATGTTTACTGCATAAAGACACAAAAAATACACCTAAATTTCCTATTCTGGTCAGTATATTTATATGAATAGGTGATAGGTCAAAATGCAGTGATTGCTATTCCCCTTCACATGGTGATTTATCATTGTGGATTTACATCTGACTGAAAGACTGTTCAGACTGTCTGGCTTGCATGGTAATAACAATAGGCTCTCCTCAATATCCTTTCAGTATGGCAAAGCCCCTTCACTTTAAACAATTCCATGACACAAAATGAAAGTTAAAAACCTCTTGCAAAATATAAAAAAAATAAAGCACAATCAGTGAAATCCTAAATCATAAGGACAACTGTATCCAGTGTCAGCTACAGACACTCACTGACTACAGTGTTTTAAGAGAAGCATTTCTATATCTGGTAAGCAAAACAAACAACAAACTACAAACAAACCAAAAAAAAAAAAGGGAAAAGAGTCAGGGAAAGAATATTCAAGAATTTCTTAAAAGAATTGAGGAGCAGAAGAAAACTATTGACCCTGAGATACTCTGGAGTTTTATTTCACAATAAAAATTAGGATGCTGTAGGCTCAAAACATCCTGTCCCCTTAAATAACATTTCTCCGTCTGGGAAGTATAAACATCCACGAGTCACCTTCATGTCTATATACTATAAACAATTGCCTTTGGTTCCCTTTGTTGAACCCACTAAAGGGTTTTTTTCTTCAGTTGCCTGGAAAAACAAATGTACAAGGCTGAGGGCTGGTACCTCGCTGTTGTTATGAGCTGGACTATGGCATTCTCATTTAAAAAGTAAAACAACAGACTGGCCTGTGAGACCTTTCCTGTATAATGAATAGGATCTTAAAAGCAGACTGCTTCATGGAGGAGTTTTCTGCTGGCATTAGGAGCGCAAATTTCTTCCTGCCCTGAGGTTGGTAATGGACAGGCCGTGAATGTGGTTCAGGCTTCTAGGGAAGGGAAAAGCTGTAATCCATGCATTTCCCCAGAACTCTCCTCCCTACTTCAGTATTCCTAGACCTTTCTTAAAACACAACTCCTAAGAATTCATTCTAGAATGAAATACGTCTCAGAAAGGCTGAAAACAAAGAAAGCCAAAATTTGCCTCAAGTTCCTGCTGCTATTCAAGACCTGAGCCATCCACACCAAGAATCCTTGCCATCTGTGACACCCTTCAGGGGGAATATGCTGTGCTCTCCAGGTTGTCTCTGCACAGCAGGGAAATATCCTTTTTTTTGCTGGACACATGCTGCCCTTATGAGGCAGTGAGAAGATAACCTGACTTGAGCTTTTTTGGAAGTATCCATCACTACAATCCAAGTAATAAATCCTTCTCCTCATCCAGCAGTTGATTCTGTAGTAGAAACATAGATATTGACAGAGAAAATCACTTAGATCATCTAGTTTATCCCTTGCTGGGATAAAGATGGTTTCTTGTATTCGTTGTCTTTGCAGACAATACCTCACCCAAAATGGTTTCTTGCATTCATTGTCTTTGCAGACAATACCTCACCCAAAATTATCACCTGACCTAAAGTCTGACAGAGAAATGGAATATTACTAAGACAGTCCCTGCTCAGGTGCCTGGTTTATTGTTTGTGTTAGCAGCAGAGAATGGTACAGACAAAAAAGGGTGAAGAACTGTAAACCTTTCTCCTTCCCAAGGATACCAGTTCAGGGGAGACGCTGAGGGAAGGAGAAAACAGAGCATTATGTGTCTGTGAGCTCAGAACTGTCCTGAGGGGGTACTAATCTGTGAGAATTGCTGGAAATCACTAAAAAATAATAAGTGTAGTAATGGTATCTAGGAGGGTCCTAAAGGACTCCCCTTTCCCTAATGCAGGCGATTCTCTGAGAAAGGACAGGGAGGCCTTCCCCATCTCTCCCTCCATAGCACTCCCTATAAAGGGAAGAAGTCACAAAAATGTTGATGTCTTTTCTTTTTAAAATTATAGAGAGGATGATGCCTCTCAAGGCTCTGTACAATAGCTGGAAGCCACAGTTGCTCCTTAGGACCAGACCCACTAAAACATGATTTTGTAATGTCTGTGGTTTTTTAGGGCTTCACGTGTGCTTTTATACCACAAGCTACAATTTCATTTCCAGAAGGTGTTTGCTTTCATAACATTCAAGGTGACTCTAGGACAAGACCTAGAGTAGTGAGAGGGAAAAGCAAGGCTTTGCCATACTTTGACTGATTCAAAGTCCAGCCTGTGGGATACTTATCCTGTCTCTGCCACCAGGAACTGCTGTAAACTGTTCCCATCCTCCTTGGTGTCCTTGAAAGGACACTTTAACAGCCAGGCAGCCTTCTGTTCTCCATGAATCCCTTGGGGCATGGATGCAGCTTCCCTTTCAGCTCGTCTGGCTTCTCACTCTCATATTTGAGTCTCAGCTCTAGGTTTTGAATTTACACCTTCCTCTTGCACCCTTTTACTCCTTTGCCTCGTGTCTCTTGCCTTACCAGGGCCCCTGGACAGCCCAGATCCCTCTTTTCTTGCCTTAAGCAGGTGCATGGGCTGCTGTTTTTGCCTGATTTTATTCAGTGTATTTTGCAGTCAGTGTGGGGGCTGGGAGGGATATGCTGGGAGCAATGTCAGAGACAGGAGGCCAGGAGAGGGAAAACAAGTTAATGGATTGGTGTCTCACCATGGACTATGTGCTCCTTGGCCTCTCCCTGCCCTCTTTCACCTTGCTTTGCCTCCCTGCTCCTTCAGCAAAGAGCACAGCCTGTTCCCTGGGTTTTGGACCAGGGCTCGTGCTGAGGGCCCAGAAAGGCTAAGCTATCCCTGTCATCTGCTGAAGGATGGCAGAAACCTTTGTGTTCTTATTGCATGAACAACTGGGTTGGGATGGTCAATCTTTTAAACAATCAACTAAGAAAAAGGTGATATTTTGGCCCAAACAGGGTGGAGATGGAGATGAGAGGCTCTTGTTCTTGGGAACAGACAGGAAATACAGCTTTCCAAATCAGCTTATTTTGGTTATGATTCACCACAGGATTTCACCTTCCCTTTCAGAATGTTGTCAGCATACATGAACAAAAGACACAGTATTTTGATACATTGTGGTATTTAGAGCAGCCACAAAATCTTAGAATCCAAATCATATCTAACCATCGTGTGATCATATGGCGAACTTGCATACCAGGAGATCCTCCGTGCCATGCTCAGCCCTTGACAGAACTCTCACAAGCAATGTGAGCGATGAGCTCCTCTTTAGGAACTGACAATTTCGCGTGGATCAATGATTATTAAAAAGAAAATGTCATTAAAGAGGACAGTTCGGTGCAGTATCATCCAGGAGCTGTCAATGTCTCTGCTGGGAAAATTAAAATAAAGTCATCTTATAGCACATATTTCAAACATTTTGAATTTAATAATTAACTGAAAGACAGATGCAACAGCCCATTTCCAAAGTGCATTTCAGTGTACATTAAAAACACTGATTGTCTAAAAGGCAATTACTTCATTGTAATTCTTGCTGAGGCTTGCTGGGATCTTTCATTTATTAAGTGTTTTATGAATTATTTGTTGGTTTTGATTTTTTTTTTAATGAGGGTAGCAACTAATTAAACATGACAAACATTATTCTGAACTTAAAAAAAATCCAAATGTTTTGTTTTGACACTTACAAGAAAAAGAAGTGATTTTTTTATTGGAAATTAGTTTTAATTTTGAAGATTTCTGTTTCAGTGATAAAAACAAAACACTTGAGTTGTCTTTTGGACAACTGAAGCAGTTCTTCCCCCTACTGATTTTGGTTCAACCACTGAAAAGAAAAAATTATTCAGAGGCCAGTTCTTCTGGCAGGAATGGGCTCTGCAGATGTTACTTGTTCACTTGGTATTGTCCTATGAAGCTGTCATGGCTCTGCTGACACAGAGTGAGGTGAAGGGCCAGTGAAATTGGCAGTATTGCTACAAATAAATATTTATAGAGTACAAAGATAGGAAGTATTTTAGAAAGTTTGTCCTGTCCTTTACGTCAGCAGTCCTCATGTGCATTGCTATTAATAGTTATTGGAGGGGTTTTTTTTCAATAAGTCAATGTAGCACTGAGAATTAGTTATTTTAAAAACAGTATTATTACAGGTATTCTTTCTCTCATGATTTTTCAGAACTGAGATCCTAATTGCAAATCCATTACAAGCCCAGGACAAGAAGAGCCAGTGGTTTCACAGAATAAAGGAGTAAGCAAAGCAAAGGACTGGTACTGAGTGCTGGGGGTGTACCAGGAAGAAGCTGGAAGAGCAGTGCTCACTTGATGGATTCTTGTGTTTCACAGGGGACACCATTAGTGCTAGGCTACACACATGGAATGGCACACGTGCAGAAATCTAGTCCTGAGCACGTCCACAGAGCCCAACGTGCTACAGTGCAGGAGGCTGCATCATTCAGATCTTTGACATTGTAAGAAATCTTAATATGGCCTCATTTTACAAATTTAGGTTCAAATTTCTCCCTTCTTCTCAACCTCACTGTTGCTCTGGGGAGCTGCAATTCTTTCACCATACAAAGATCTCACTCCCAGGCATGATCTCCTTTCCCATGACGGGATGCAACCTTTTCCTGAGGTTTTTTGCATTTTTCATTTCTCAGGTGTAGATTTGTTATCTAGGGAAAGCAACAAGGTAAGAGAGGCAGTGCTGTGTGGTGGAGGCTGGTGCTGGCTGAGCCCTGGCATCTGCTAGGGAGAGCTCAGGGCAGGGTGGCCTGGGACTGGCAGCTCCTGTGGGATGCCAAGCTGAGACCAGGGGAGATTCATCACTGCAGCCAAATCACAGTACCCAGGCTGGATCAAAATCATCTAGATGGAGCGTTTCTGCTTTCACCAAACTGAATTTCCTTCCCAAGAATTGTGTGTTTCATGACAAGTGTTTAAACTGAGATTTTTTTAATCTTGAGAAAACCCCAAACTTAGAACTTCCCATAGGACAGAAATCCATATTTTGGTGATAAATCAGAGGAAACTATGTTTCCCGAGAAACTGAATGTCTGGGGGCAGGTAGCTGATAGTACTTTCCAAAATGGCAGAGATCCTTACTCATGGCACAGGGATAATCCTGAGGACAGTCCTGTTACCTGTGCAGAAGCTGCACAAACTCATACAAAGCTTTTGCAGCAAACAAAAATTGAACTTAGGAGCCTTTATAACCAGTTCCCTTCTTTAGTCTTACTGCTTTCTGTTGATACCTTGGCAGCAAAATGGAGTGTTATTTCGTATATTTTCATTTGCAAAATTAAATTTGGAGAGGAGAGAGATAATTTCATAAAGTAAACCAATATAAACAAAAATAGCCCTTCTGGGAAAGAAAATACAGCTAACTGTGGGAAGTGCATGTAAGTCAATATAAACAACAGCCATCTAAAAGCAGGATGCTCTGTATTTCTTGCAACCAAACTTCAAAAGAAGATGAAAACAAAGGAGGACAACGACATATAGATTAGAGAACATAACATGTGGAGAGACTGAGAAAGCCAAATTCATAGAGTCCAGTGAAAGAGATGGCTCAGGGTGAACATGACCACAGTCTAATATCAAAGGAACAGCAGAAATGAAGGAAGTTATTCACAGTCTCAGAAAATTGTAGGCCAGGGAGCAATGGCCTGAAGCTAAGAAAGAAAAAGTTTAGGTGAGATATTAGAGAGGAAAGGAAGCCCTGAGAAAAGAAAGTAACAGCAGTTGAATAGCCAAACAGGGAAAGTGCCCAGTGTGGCATAACTGCCAGGCTTGTGCAGCCAGTGAGATGGTGTATGGCTGGAAAAAGCAGAGAGGCTTTAATCAGATACACAAGAGCCAGCTCAGATGGAATGAGTATTCCTTGGTCTCACAGGCTCTGCTCCAGGTAATGGCACACAGTAATACATGGAATTACAAGGCAGAGCTGCTTCTTTGAATTAGCCCAACTGCTTCCTCTGATGCTCTCTTACATATCTCCTTTATCCATCACAGACCCTCCCTTCCCATCCAAATGTGCAATTCCATGTAGTCCCCTCTTACTGAGCTCAGCTTTCTGTCCCGCTGACAAGAGGTGTCAGGAGAACTGCTGGAAGAAGAAGCAGTTGTTACTAAGGCAAGGCCAGCCAAGGGCTGCTGATATGATGGATTATAGAAGGAAGTCTCAAAGTCACTTAAGGATGAGGAGCTGGAGTTGTGCATGAATAATGCCAATGATCATACAAAACACTCTGCAACACTGAAAAGCTGGAAGAAACCACTGCCTCTGCTCAGAGCACAGCAAAAGCCAACACCGACTGGTCTCCACTGAAAGAATGAGGAGATTCCAAGGGCTGAGCAGGACTTTGCAAAGGGAAGACTTTTCCTGGGGGAAATGATGAGCTCTGGTGGTGGGTTGCCTCTGCACAAGTTCCCCCCGCTACTTCTTTGCCCTAGAAAGGCATGGGAATGGGGTCAGCTGTGTTGGAGACGGGCTGGTATTAATTCGCTAACATGTGAGAGAAAGGTATCTCTAATACACACCTCACATTTCATAAGGTGTGCTAATAATAAACAACAGCAAGTTTATAGTCCAGAAGACACCCTGGAGATGGGATTCAGTTGCTCAGAGGAGCGTGGGAGGAAGCAGGAAGGCTGTTGCTACCCACGGGCATGAGGCTCCTGCGGCGAAATGATGCACCATTATCACAGAGCTCACTGTTGGCTGGCTTCTAGTCAAACTCCTGGGCACACAGCAACCAGCACCCAGGGTGGTTTACAGCACAATTAGAGCTACTGCCAGAATAAATACTCAGTGTAGTGCACAGAAACCTCTTGCACAGAAACCTGCCATAAATACCACCAGTTGTCCTTTCCTGTTGGGGCTCCGCCGCAAAGGTCTCTGCACACACAGCACCACTGCCTTGGGGCCTTTCCACACACCTCACCCCTGGGCACTGCCCACAGGTGTAATCTTTTCACAGTAGTTGTGTCACAAGTGAAGCAGAAAAGCCAAATGTATTTCTGCTGAAGTTCTCTAGTGGAGGGCCACCATTTTTAGACTGGTCAGGGAGCTGATGTGTGTTTTGCCAGTGGTATCTTGGTGATGAGCACCATGAATAAAGGAAGTTTCTTGGGTTTGCTGGTTTATTGTTTACAAAGAACTACTTAAAATAATGATTCTCTGATATCTTCACAAGAGGTAATAGAAGAAGCACTTCAAAAGTCATACAACTGGGATACAACTGGGTTACAGAGAAGGTTCATTTATGGTAAATGCCAATCACTAAAAATGTCAGATGCAATACTTTGAAGAGTTGTTATTCTTTCATTTCAAAGCTAAATCCATAACACTTGTTCTGCGGAAAATCCATAACAATTACTGGTGAAATAAGAAGTCTAAGGGACTTCTAAAATCATGATTTTAAAATTAAAAAATAATTTTTAAAATCATTATTTTAAAAGTCATCCTTTTTTATTTTAAAATTATTCCCCGTCCTAAGGAATCCAAAAGGGTAAGTACAAACAAGTACTTTCAGAAGATATGTCCTTGAAAAATCTGAAAAGAATAAAGAAACGAAAGAGCTGCATGGGTCTGCTGTACCTTCCTCTAAATTGCTTTTCCTCACTAACTCTGCTAAAACAATTGCAGCTACGTCCATGAGCTCAAACACTGGTATTTCTGAATAGCTCTTTAACTGAAGGGAACTGCAGTCATTCTGAAGACATATCTCTGTTACAATCTATAATGAATGTAATCTTCAAGGGGCAATAATTTCTCTCAATTACACAATTTTTCTGTTAAAAGTGGCATGTGTTACAATCTGGATTGTCAGTTCCTCTGGCCATGGACACACACATTTCTCAGTAAAGCATCTTAGGCACCCCCTGTGTGCTATCAATGAGATCAGTATTAATGTTGAAACTTTTTTTAAATTTAATTGCATGTTAACATAATCTTCCAAATTATTTTTTCAATATAAATACATAGGGCACAACAGCTGTTTGGAGATCTCAAATTAGAGCTGTTTTGTGGCTGTCTCTGCAGCAAATGCCTTTGGCTAGTATAATTTAAACCTCTTCTGTGAATGAAATTCATGCTTTGAAGCTAGCTAATAATTTCTGTCATTTAAGAACAACGTTCCATGATTTGCTCCTAATAGCAAAAAAGAGAAGACGAGCACTCCCCTGTGCTGCTGCTCCCACCTGCCCGTGTGCCAGAGCACTGCCCTGGATCTCCCAGGAGCTGCCCTGTGCTGCCTGGGAAGGGGGCGAGGATGCCGGGACGGTGCTTTAGCAAAAAGTGTCGGAGCTGGGGGAACTTCACTGTGCAGTCCCAAGGTCACAGCCAGAACTCAGAAGGAGAACTATAAATTACAAAGTGCTGGACTGCAGCCAAGCCCAAGGGAAGCTGCATTTAGCATATCATTCTCTAAGCAGCAGGATGAAACCTTAACTCCCTTTCAGACAGAATTTGAATGGAATTTGTTATAAGAACACTCTGATTGAAACATCACCATGACTTTCCATGACAACTCGGAAATGGGTTGCAATCGCAGGGGGTTCCTCTTCCAACCAGCCCAAAATGATGATGAGGATGATAGAGCCCTATCAAATATTTATGAAAACCAGATGAATTTCTGTGGTAGCAACACATGCTGCTACTATAACAGAGACCTCAGTTAATCTCCTGACATTACCCTGAGCTGAGGTTTCTCCCAGTGTAAACTAAAGGTAGAAGAACAAGCTGATTCTAGTATTTTGAAGTAAAAGTGCTGCAACAGAGGTTAATAATAATGTATCAGAAGCACATAGTGCAGATAAGTGTGATGATTTGTTTTTTATAGATACTATGTACTGGCTGCCATCAGTATTGTAGCTCTCCTGTGTAAGGTACAGAATAGAGGAGCTTTATGTGAGCTATAGACTCACACGTGTTAGGTGCATATACAACATCTACTGCTGTGGGGAGACATCGAGACCTGCAGGAGTGTCAGCATACACAAAACAATACAGGCAGTGCTATCCCAAACCATTAAACAATTACAGTGTTTATGAGAAAAGGATTCATTAATGCAAGGATTCAAAAGTAACTTTAGATTTTAAATGTTGA
>VYZR01031130.1:25725-36508 GCA_013400675.1 Oxylabes madagascariensis
CACTTTGCACGCTGCATGAGCCCAGCACTGACACTGCAATGCACAAATGCCATTTTTGCCTTAAATCAGCAGTGCCAGCTTAAGGTAAACTGGAAACAGACAATGCAAGTGGGTCTTGATTGTGATTTCATTGAGGAAACTGTGCCTTGCTGCCCATATTCTGAACACAGTGAGTTTGCTCCAAATACTCCTCAGGTTTGGCGATAACACTACAAGCAAGTGTAGTGGTGGGCAAGCACTCCTCTCTTCCCCCAAATCAGCTTACCTTCCAGCTGAAGCCAGAGGTACGAATCTTTTAACTTGGTGACTGTAGCAATGCAAACTTCTTCAGGATCAACTGGGTTCACAGCCTCGAGTTTCATGTTCTCTTTAAATCCATGGTCAGAAGTGAACTAGGAAAAAGCCAGAATACTTCAATAGGACACCACCTGTGTATCCAGCATAGGATATGAATATCCATGAACAGAATACATAAAACCCTCAGTGCTTGAATAACACAGAAAGATACCCAGCACAGAGGAGACTTCAGATAATTAGCACACTGAATACAAGTAAGATCTATTAGGAACTACAACGAATTTAAGTTAAAAAAGGCTCTACAGACAGACCTAGCAAAGAACATATTTGTCCTCAAAAAATAAGGATCCTGAGGCTCACTGAAAGGATTGAGTCCGTTCTCAGCAATCAGAAATTCTCTGCTGCTTGCCACCTGAGTGATAAGTCTGACAAATAGTCTGACCAGGTTCTCTATTCTATCATGTTAACTTGGAAATTCACTTTACGTATGCGAATAACATTCCTGCCTCATCTGAGTTCTGGCAGGCAGAATAGGAAGCTTTCTTTTCATTTTACATTTTTTGGATAAGTAGGGTCTTTATTCACCAATATAGTTTGCATTTATATTAAAAAAAAAAATCCCTAAAACATAACAATAGGTATTTATCCAGCTCTGGAGCTCTTGAATTAGAGATAATTAATTTATCTCAGCCAGACAGAGGACTCTTCTTCCCAGAGCCACTCTGCAATGTAATTACAGGATCAATACATTATGAATTCTGAAACTAGCCTACAGTGATCAACTCTTCTCAGAAAAGGGATAATAAATTCAGCGACCTGTTCTAAGATGCCACAGTTTACAAGACAGAACAAGGGCAACAAGAATTCATAGCCAGCAACGCTCTCTTCAAAAACTGGTAATTATCCAAATTTCTCCCCCTAAGCACTGCAATAGCCCAAGTATGGTAAATGGAACTGGAAGGCAGGTGTTAATAGTACCCTTTTCTGCTTGACAAGGTAGTGTGCTTTGGGGGACAGCAATACTGTCACTGAACCAACATCTTGCACGTCCTTCAGGCACTGGTTAATGTAAAATGATTATTTGGTACTAATTTAAGATGACTTTTTATTGATTAATACAATGGAATTAATTTTTCAAGCTGAAAGGATGGAAGATTGAAAGAGTACTCTTAGTAAATGAAAATAAGGTCTATTAAAAGGCCCTGTTTCCACAGTTACAGGAGTGCCAACCATTGATGCTGTTCTATGTTTCTTCCATGGACTCTTACAGATCTCAATTTCACAAAATAAACATTTATTTTCAGTCTGCTTTATCATAACTGAAACATTTGGTCCACTGCTTCCCTATCTAGGAAGCTGGCATGCAGCTATTTTGAGTTCACACTCATTTATACTCTCTTATCTCCTCTGCCTCCTGAGTTATCACAGGTAAGGTGTTAAGGTACTCAAATGTGTCCAGAGGAGGGCAACAACGAAATTTTGTCCAATTTGGAGAAAAGGAGGATGAGGAGTGAGCTCATTGCTCCTGCAGCTTCCTGAGGAGGGGATGTGGAGAGGGAGGTGCTGATCTCCAGGGACAGGATGTGTGGGAATGGTTCCGGCTCAGACTTGACACTGGGCAGCACTTCTTTACTGAGAGGGCGGTCAAACACTGGAACAGGCTTCCCAGAGAGGGGTTCAAAGCTCCATCCCTCCCTGTCAGTGCTCGGACTACACCCTTAATTTTTGGTTAGCCCTGAAGAGGGTCAGGCATTGGACAGGATAATTGATCACTGCAGGCCCCTTCCAGCTGAAATATTCTATTCTACTTGGAAAGGCAATAAAGTAAGAAACACACGAAAGGCTCCTCTCCCTGGAATCAGGAATGTCACTGAGGCAGCAGAGGAGATTTTCCTGCAGGAGACCCTTACCGAAGGGAAGCAGCTCTGGGGAGCTGCCTCAGCACCGCACTGTTTGAGGTAGTCGGCCCAGTCGAAGTCCTGCCCAGGGTAACCTAGGAGAGCAAAGAGCCAGGGGTGAGAGTAGGACAGCTGACACCCATTTCAGACTCACCTGACACACAGAGCACTGTTGGGGTCACTCAGGTTTGTGAGCTGACTTAGGGCTTCAGGGAGCCATGTGAGGTCAGGCCACTGCAACCTGAATCATCAATCTGCCAAGCAGACAAGGGCAGCAACTGAAACGCGGGAAAGCAGTTTCACCCTTTTCACAGAGTACAGATGAAACACAGGAAAGATTTCTGCAACTGCTGCTGTGTCAGCTCTGAAACTATTTTTTTAAAACAGAGCACTCAAAACGTGCACAATATCAACATGCTACTCTCTCAAAGACATGTTAAATACTAAGTCATTAAAGAGAGCAGTAAGATGTGCCAAGAGCCTCATCAAGTCTGGTAACAGCTGTAGATCTGCACACATTTGAAGGGAAGTGTCTTAACAAGGAGTCCATCAGGAGACAGAGAATCCTTCCAAGAAAAATTATATTCTTCTTGGGGGAAATACTTGGCTTCCCTGTGATCTAACAAAAAGCAAATAACTGAAGGGAAAGGGGCACAAAAGTGTGCTGTCATGTCAGTTTGAGGTTGGCTGTAAATTAGCAAGGACACAAGTGCTGCACTTATTCCACTCTCCTTAAAGGGACACCTGTGAATACAGTTTAAGAAATCAAACAAAATTTTAAACCCAGTGTAAGAATACAGTATTAACACGACAATCTAATACTGTAGAGAGCCAAAGTTTCCTCCTGAGCCTCCTTTACTCCAGGCACCTCCTGCTCCCTCAGCCGCTCCTCACAGGACTTGGGCTCCAGACACTTTCCCAGTTCCATTCCCTTCTCTGGACATGCTCTAGTCCCTCAATGTCTGTCTTGTAGTGAGAGGCCCAAAACTGAAGCCAGGGTTTGAGGAATGACCTCATCAGTCCAACCTAACTTATTCTGTGACTCATCTCCTCAGAAGGGGCTGAACTACAGAAGGACTTAATTTTTTCTCAGTTTTACCAGTGCCAGTAGGGCTCTTGAGACCTCACACAATTCACAATGTCCACTGTGTCGAGAGATACAAGAACAGAAAATTAAAATCTTTGTCAGCTCCAGTCACATGCCCATAAAGTGAAATTTCACTTTTCACATGCAAAAGTCTAGGAAATGCTGGTCAGGCAGAGCCACTTTTCACACCTTATCCAAAGAAATGCAGGAGACAAACATCCTACAGTCTCTGCTCCTCTGATCTAAGGAGCAGGTAAAACAAAACATTCTGAATTGTGAGGTGCTGAACAAGAGAGCAGAGGCCCAGGTTTTACAGTATCATTGATATTTCCAATTTGAGAAACTGAATAAATTTTTCAACAGTGCAGGAACACTATCCTGTTCCCTTAGGTCCTGAAGCAATGATTCAACAATCTGCAACAGTGCCTGATAGGCCATTGGTAAAAAAAATAGTTCATTAACTACTGAGTGATAAGATAGCCTAAAAATACTACAAAATGTTGGATAACAACGTTCCATTCTGACCAGAAGCAAAAATCCAATGCAAATCCTACAGGCTTCTGATATCCTGTTAATTAAGTCTGAAATCAACATTTCTTTCAGGCCTGGAACACTTACTCCATTCATTCAAAGTGCTCAGGTTGTTATGCATGACCAGCATCCTTCGTCTCTCTCACCCTCCCAAATCCACGCCTGTGCCTGGGAAACTTCAGCTCCCCAAACTCAAACCTCCTGATCCTCAGAACTGGATCTGTCTTGTGCTGCTATGTGCCATTGCTTTGCCCAAGGGCTGTCCCTGTGCCGAGATCTCGGCACGTCTTCACTGCAGACTAGAAGCTGGGTAGCTGTAAAGAAGTCCTTTATTTCATCGTTACATCAGTCCCAGGAAGGAAAAGCTATCAGAGTCCATAGCAGGATGCAGAACCCTTGTAACATAAAGTCTCTAAGTCCCAAGCAGAAGCCACAGCAGCAGCAGAGGCCTCAGTGGTCTGTGTCCCGTGAGCATCTTATCAGTAACACTCCATGCAGCAGCAACAACAGCAACATCGGTGTTTTCCTCAGTCTTGTGTGTGTGTGTGTGTTCTCAAAGCAGTGTATTTTTATTCGAATTTTGGCCAACTAGGTACTTACATGAATTTTCTACATCCTTGCTGGACCAATCCTAAGTTAAGATTGATGTGTAAAGACAAACGCAAATTCTTACACAAATTCTACTATTTTCATTATGTCTAGAGTTTATCCGTCTTTGCAAAAGGCAATACCACTAAACTTTAAACTAGATCTTAGGGCTTCCCTTACTAGCTAATACAGGCACTTAAAATCCTTTATTTAAAACTAAACCTACATTTCTATTTCACGTCCAGGTGAATTTACGTATTTTAGTTTTTCTGAAGGTCCTAATTCAATCCTCACATTTCTGGGCACTCCTGGGCCCATATGGATTTGTCCCGGGGGGGATTCATACTCCCCCAGTCCTGCCCAGAGGAGTGAGCAGGAGGAGGCCGCACAGACATACCTGGGGGGGGGCTGAGGTGCAGCCCGTTCTTCAGGCTCCACTGCACCGGGAAGATGCCGGCGCTGTCGACGTGACAAACGTAGCGCTGGCTGCTCGCGTGCTCGGGTCTCAAGTCATCGATTTCTATCAGGAAATATTTGTCATTGTACACCTGCAGTCAGCCAAAAGAGAACCACGGGCTCCTGTGAGATGCAGATTCTGATAACTTTATTAAACAGCAACATTGCCTGATGGAAAACCTTTACCTTGAAATACTGTGAGGGTTACAAAAAAAAAAATNGCCAGGGTTTGAGGAATGACCTCATCAGTCCAACCTAACTTATTCTGTGACTCATCTCCTCAGAAGGGGCTGAACTACAGAAGGACTTAATTTTTTCTCAGTTTTACCAGTGCCAGTAGGGCTCTTGAGACCTCACACAATTCACAATGTCCACTGTGTCGAGAGATACAAGAACAGAAAATTAAAATCTTTGTCAGCTCCAGTCACATGCCCATAAAGTGAAATTTCACTTTTCATATGCAAAAGTGTAGGAAATGCTGGTCAGGCAGAGCCACTTTTCACACCTTATCCAAAGAAATGCAGGAGACAAACATCCTACAGTCTCTGCTCCTCTGATCTAAGGAGCAGGTAAAACAAAACATTCTGAATTGTGAGGTGCTGAACAAGAGAGCAGAGGCCCAGGTTTTACAGTATCATTGATATTTCCAATTTGAGAAACTGAATAAATTTTTCAACAGTGCAGGAACACTATCCTGTTCCCTTAGGTCCTGAAGCAATGATTCAACAATCTGCAACAGTGCCTGATAGGCCATTGGTAAAAAAAATAGTTCATTAACTACTGAGTGATAAGATAGCCTAAAAATATTACAAAACATTGGATAACAACGTTCCATTCTGACCAGAAGCAAAAATCCAATGCAAATCCTACAGGCTTCTGATATCCTGTTAATTAAGTCTGAAATCAACATTTCTTTCAGGCCTGGAACACTTCATTCATTCAAAGTGCTCAGGTTGTTATGCATGACCAGCATCCTTCGTCTCTCTCACCCTCCCAAATCCACGCCTGTGCCTGGGAAACTTCAGCTCCCCAAACTCAAACCTCCTGATCCTCAGAACTGGATCTGTCTTGTGCTGCTATGTGCCATTGCTTTGCCCAAGGGCTGTCCCTGTGCCGAGATCTCGGCACGTCTTCACTGCAGACTAGAAGCTGGGTAGCTGTAAAGAAGTCCTTTATTTCATCGTTACATCAGTCCCAGGAAGGAAAAGCTATCAGAGTCCATAGCAGGATGCAGAACCCTTGTAACATAAAGTCTCTAAGTCCCAAGCAGAAGCCACAGCAGCAGCAGAGGCCTCAGTGGTCTGTGTCCCGTGAGCATCTTATCAGTAACACTCCATGCAGCAGCAACAACAGCAACATCGGTGTTTTCCTCAGTCTTGTGTGTGTGTTCTCAAAGCAGCGCATTTTTATTCGAATTTTGGCCAACTAGGTACTTACATGAATTTTCTACATCCTTGCTGGACCAATCCTAAGTTAAGATTGATGTGTAAAGACAAACGCAAATTCTTACACAAATTCTACTATTTTCATTATGTCTAGAGTTTATCCGTCTTTGCAAAAGGCAATACCACTAAACTTTAAACTAGATCTTAGGGCTTCCCTTACTAGCTAATACAGGCACTTAAAATCCTTTATTTAAAACTAAACCTACATTTCTATTTCACGTCCAGGTGAATTTACGTATTTTAGTTTTTCTGAAGGTCCTAATTCAATCCTCACATTTCTGGGCACTCCTGGGCCCATATGGATTTGTCCCGGGGGGGATTCATACTCCCCCAGTCCTGCCCAGAGGGGTGAGCAGGAGGAGGCTGCACAGACATACCTGGAGGGGGGCTGAGGTGCAGCCCGTTCTTCAGGCTCCACTGCACCGGGAAGATGCCGGCGCTGTCGACGTGACAAACGTAGCGCTGGCTGCTCGCGCGCTCGGGTCTCAAGTCATCGATTTCTATCAGGAAATATTTGTCATTGTACACCTGCAGTCAGCCAAAAGAGAACCACGGGCTCCTGTGAGATGCAGATTCTGATAACTTTATTAAACAGCAACATTGCCTGATGGAAAACCTTTACCTTGAAATACTGTGAGGGTTACAAAAAAAAAAATAAAATAAAAAGAATCTTTGGGATTCATAAACCAGCAAACTCATCTGTGTTATCCACAAACTTAACAGATATAAATAATAAAACTTAATGTCTGAGCACTTAAAAGATAAGGTGATCAAGTGCTTTAGGGAATTTTCTCATGAAAAATGCACAGAAATTAGCATTTGTGGTCTTCTTACTATTCTGTAACAAACTGCTTATTTCAACAAGGCTGAACTGTGTCCCGCTGAACTGTGTCACAAATAAACCCATTACACTCCTGAAGTAAATGGAAGTAGGACAAGTAAATAGCAAGAAAAGTAACACCTGATCATGTTGGAGAGTTTTCATTTCAACTTTGAAACCCCTTGTTTGGAAATCAGGCCATCTAAATGTCACGTGTACACAGTAATGACATAATCTTTGCAAAATCAAAACCCTAAAAAACTATCTTCAGATGGATACTCAGATTATGAGGGATTATATCAAATTTTAAAAAACTGGGTTTGATGATTTTCATCATTTGATCTTTTGAGCTTGTATCTTTCTGGAACTTCTCCCCTCCATTGAAATCCAATGGCTTCACCATCAGCAGTTGTTTTATCAGGCAGCCTGTCCCCTGAGGGAGACATACAAAACACTTCATTTGAAAACCAGCACAAGATTTTAAGATAACCAGTTAATAAGAATTCCCTGAGCATTTAAGAACAGAAGTAGCAGTAGAACTGAATCTTAGCAGGACTGGTTTAAGAACCATGGTACCTTGAGAACTGTAGCAGGAGAGAGAACAAACGGAGCCATTGGGTCCACAGCTTCCAGCTTCATGCCTTCAGAGAACGAGTGCACCCCGATCACAGGTTTATCCTGGAAAATGATGTGTTGCTGTGAATACCTGCCCTCCTCCATCAAAAAAGAGATGCACCTCATAAATCAACTGAAGAGGATGAGTTTTTAAGGAGTTCTTATCAGTTCATTCTAAGAAATCAACAAGTCCCAGTACCACCAACTTCTCTAAATGAAAAGGCCAACAATACCCCCGAGACTGACAGTTTTTGATGCGTTTTAGGAAACTGAGTCCCTGCGACTTCTTCCTCTGACATTCTCTACACAGAAGCAAGATTTGATAATGCAGAGTGGTCTCCTAAGTTGATAGAAATGTTTTGAGGTTTTTTCCGTGTAACGTTTAGCACTCCTCATGAACTACACTAAATGAGAACTACACAGGCCTCCATTTCCAGTCTAACAGAAACCTGCAGAACAGGGCCCCCGCTCCAGAATTATCTCTATCCTGCTCTGTACATGACCCAACAAATTCAAGAGCAACAGCACCTCTACTTCTATTTATGGGTCCAAACAAAGCTGAGAAAAACGAACTAAGAACCTGAAGGACTAAAACATGTGAACCATGACAACTAATGACTCACCTAACTGTGATGGGTACGTTGTTTAACTTACCAAGAATTGATACCAGTATGATTATTTTTCCTTATAATTACATTTTTAAACCAGAGAGAGAATGGAGATAAATTTTAAAAACCAACAAAACAAAACAAGGAAAGAATTTTGGGTGACTGACTTCCCTGAATCATTTCTCAGGAATATAGCATTTCCATGGTATCATCCACAGCATTAAACTACCTTAAAAAGATCTGTAGGAACAGATGACTCCTCCTCCTCCTCTTTCACCTTCTTCAGGATCTCTTGCCAATCTGCTTCACTCCTCAAGGACCTAATGGCTTGAAGAAAAAGAGAGGGAAAGAGTGAGTAGTCATTTTTCTTTTCCCTCAGAACACATAGCAACAAAATTTTATTTGGGCCCCTCTAAACTGCCAAATTCTTTATCCCAATGTTTCCCCTCATCAGGAAACACGTTACATCACTAGCAAGCTCATAAGCGTCCCTTTGTGCTTCTGCCACGCTTTGCCCCCCTCCTCTGATGACCTGCCCTGACATGGACATGCCTGAAGGACGTGTCCATCTGTCCCAGCCTCTGCCTCCACTTCCATGCACTTGTTCCTTCTTTTAAGGGACATTTTTGTATCTTTAAACAGTATCTAAATCAGTCCAGTGGGCTTGAGGGTCTCAAGTGCAAAAGCTCCTGCTGAGCAGTACTCCAAAACCATAAGACTTTTTCCACCCCAGGAAAACAAAGAAACCAAAAATAACCAAATCATGAAGGCAATACCTTCCTCACTCCTTTCCTTTGCACAAACAGGAGGAAAGCTTTGACAGGCAAGAGCACTCAGCAGCTTTAGAACAAGTGGGTGAAAAGTCTTGTAGGACTATTTGTACCTATTTGAACCTACATTTTATTAGGTACAGGTCTTGTCAGATCACATGGATTATGTGACCACCACATGCACCCAGAAGGACAATTGAGAGCACTAAAGCAGCAGCCTCCAGCCTCTGATCCCCACATACAAGATCTGTGTTGTCAAGTACCTAAAGGTGGTTGCAGGCTGTATCCATGCTGAGCTGCCCAACCCACTTGGTGAAGGAAAGGGTCCAAATAGAAGAGCCACTGGTCAAATTTGTCCAAATCCTCCAGGCCTTCATAGCGCAATTTAAGCCTCCCACCAACATTTTCTACCACGTTGACTATCCAGGCTTCCAGGGAATCCCGGATGTTTTGCAGTTCCAGTCGGGAGCCGGGTGCGATGAGATCCAATGGATTTTTCCCTCTGTGAAGCTACAAAAAGAATACAAATTATTCTGTACAACAGAACAAAACAAATGCCGTACTTCCACCTCCTTACATGCATTTTGTCTGCATAAATAAAGAATGAACACGGAAGCACAGAAATCCATGTCCCTTCCTAACTCAAGTCAGAAGTGACAACGTTCAGAATCGCTGGTGTTTGTGTCAGAGCTTCTGCACTGCCTGCACATACAGTCACACATTTCACTTAAGTCCTCATTATCATTTTCAGAGATATTATCATTTATATATTCCAAGTTTGAAGGAAACATGAATAACCTCTTTCTAAAAGTGAGTCATCCAGCATACAAAGATGACGAGACAAAAACATACAGACAGAACTGTTAGCTGTAATGAAGATGTCAAAGGCATTTTCCAAAAACCATTATGTTCTGCACTTTACAACCAGACACTGATATAAGGTGCAGATATTGTTTTAAGGGCAGAGCAGGGAAGAAAAATTTGGTTCTTCACGAGCAAAGATGTAATATTTAAGTGAAACAATAACGTGATCATTAGTAAAAAATGCCAAAACAAAACAATGCAAAGTGAAAGGAGTCAACTGAGAAAGAAGACAACATGGTAAATAAAGCATTAGTTTCTTCTGTGGAAGAGGAACAGAATGGGAAGAAGACTGAAACCTTAGGGAATTGAAAAAGGTCTTTCTTTTGCCAGGATTAATGAACAACCCAAACCTGCAGCAACAGATATGTTTCAGGACAACACTACAGAAATTAAAAACGGTAAATGGGAAACACTAGAGAGTGGAACTCTAGGGTCAAGAGCATATTACAGTACTCCCTAAACTTAAAAAGGGAATTGAACTGGCAATTCAAATAAGGTCCCCTTAATGATGAAGGGCAAAGCCAAGACAAAAGCCAGTATGCAGCCCCTTGCACCACTTACCCCCTCCAGCAGGTTAGCAGGGGCACTGCAGGCCCCCTTCAGCACCCGCTGAAGGAACTCCTCCTGGTCAGGTATTTTGTCCTTGATCCCTAAGCAAAGAGTGAAAGAGAAAGACTGTGATTTTCCTGCCAGATAAAGATTATTCAGACACAAGATGTTACCACACCCTTGCGCTGCCTAATTCAAGAGAATCTGCCACGCACCAGTGACAACTTAGAACAAAGAAACAAACCAAAAAAAAAA
>VYZR01031133.1:11452-32123 GCA_013400675.1 Oxylabes madagascariensis
CTGTAAAATGCCACTCGCCTGTGGCTGCCAGTAAATAATTCAAATAGTTCAGAAAGCCCAAAGTAAGCTCCAAAACCTCCTTCTAAAATTACCAAACAGGGCATCACTGCCAGCCTTTCTCATTTTGATGCTATCAGAATCACACATCAAAAGCTGGCTATTGTCACTGACAGTAGGTGAAACACAGCTTGTTTTTAAAATGAAGTTTGTCCTTGTTCCATTTTAATGTTACAGTTTCCTAAGCACATGAAATGAAAAAGATGAACTTGAAAATTAAAAAAAAATGTTTTGGCAGAGTTTAACATAGCAAACAGAAACTAACTTGAAATTACTTTTTTTATTTCACTTTATAATTTAAATCAAATAATGACAATATGGTTTTGAGTGTGTTTATCACTTACATTTGATCTCAGGTGTACACGGTTGCCAGGATCAAACTTAAGACATCCAAAATTACGATTTCCTGCAGAGTTAACGCTAGGGAGCAAGTTTATACTGTGTGTTCTGACTCACTCTCTGAAGGACTCTACCCCTCATCCCTCACCCAACTTGTGTCTGATGTTACTTTATTCCCCTGGAACCATCCCAGCAGATTCCCATTATATTAATAGTAAAAGGAAGGGTAAGACCAACCTTTGTTCTCTACTGGATGTGGAAGGGAACTGAGTAACTGCAGATGTGGAGAAGATGGAAGTGCCTAACGCCTTCTTTGCCTCAGTCTTTAGTAGGACGACAGCTTGTCCTCAGGACAACTGTCCTCCTGGGTTTGCAGATGGTGTCAGGGAGCAGAATGGTCCCCCTGCTATCCAGGAGGAGGCAGTCAGAGAACTGCTGGGCTGCTTGGATGGTCATGAATCTATGGGACCAGGTGGGATCCACCCTAGGGTGATGAGGGAGCTGGCAGATGAGCTTGTGAAGCCACTCTCCATCATTTACCAACAGTCCTGGCTCACTGGTGAGGTTCCAGATGACTGGAAGCTGGCCAAGGTGACGCCCATTCACAAGAAGGGTGAAAAGGAAGATCCTGGTAATTATAGGCCAGTCAGCCTGACCTTGGTACCCAGTAAGGTAACAGAGCAGTTTAAATTGGGTGCCATCCTGCACCAGTTACAGGATGGCCAGGGTATCAGACCCAGCCAGCACGGGTNTGACTCCAGTCCTCTTGATCATGAGACAAACAGCATCATTTTATCGCTCAGAACTCCCTTACATAGGGAGTTCAAAACTCCCGGTTCTAAGCACTGGTTGGTCTGAGTCTTAACCCCAGCCAGCTCCTTGACTGTCCGCTCTCTGGACTCACTGATTGACTGAGGTCTCTGCACGACCTCTCCCGTTCACTAAGAGACCTCTAGAGCAAGCCAGGTCAGCCAAACTGGACTTTCCATAACCAGATTTATTTTGTCTTAGCTAAAGATTAGCTGTGACAATAAAGCACTGGAAGGGTCTGCCTGGGGAGGTGGTGGAGTTACCATCCCTGGATGAGTTTTAAAAAAAAGACTGTATATAGCACTCAGTGCCATGGTTTAGTTNTTAGCTGTGACAATAAAGCACTGGAAGGGTCTGCCTGGGGAGGTGGTGGAGTTACCATCCCTGGATGAGTTTTAAAAAAAAGACTGTATATAGCACTCAGTGCCATGGTTTAGTTGAGGTGTTGGGGCTGGGTTGGACTCGATGGTCTTGAAGGTCTTTTCCAACCCAGTGATTCTGTGATTCTGTGATTCCTGCACTGATGCTTCCCAGATCTGAGCCTGCACACAGACACAGCTACAGGGCCAACTCCTGTCAGAGGCTTAGCTTATACCAGTGAAAAATCTAAGCTGCTTTGTCACGTTAACTCATATTCACTCACGCAGCAGAAAAAGTAGTAATGGAAGCACTTTTCCTGTCAGGATAACTGCACCACACATGACAGCTTCCCCCAGCGGAACAGTAGTGACCAGACATGTGCAAGCATATCCTACTGCAAATGCAAGGTAAATTACCCTAATCCAAATCTTTCACTACAGTGCTGGCAGTACAGCTAACCTCATGCTTACTGAGGGCAAAAGGAAGCACAGCCCAGCTGCCAAAGTTTAGTTGAAAGTCATTTGATCCAACGCAGACATCTTCAGCATGTGCTGCAGGTGTCCCCAGGAGCAGAGTCCTCACTGCAGGGAGTGGAGAGGAGAGGGCACGACCACAGCACCATTCATCTCAAAGCAGATACCTAAAATCAGCAGATAAACTGAACTCAAAAATGCCTTAGCTATGTAGCTGGAGCTCAGTATGAATGATTCAGAGGTGTCCACACATGCTGCAGATGGCAAGGTGGGGTTAGATGCATCAAGACCTTATGCTTGAGCGGCTTGGCCTGCCTGCCCCCAGCAACATAAAGCAGTTGCCAGAAACAGACAAGCAAACATGCACACC
This sequence comes from Oxylabes madagascariensis, assembly GCA_013400675.1. Taxonomy (NCBI): domain Eukaryota; kingdom Metazoa; phylum Chordata; class Aves; order Passeriformes; family Timaliidae; genus Oxylabes; species Oxylabes madagascariensis. Next base: position 13,862 of record VYZR01031133.1, read on the forward strand.
TTAATCCTAACTTCTATGGCTCTAGTAGGAAGGTCTCCAATTAGATCTGGTCCAATTTTCTAATTATTGTGGTCCAGTCTCACCTGTTTACAAACTGCTCTCCCTGCACCGTTCTCTTGGTTGTTTCCTGATTAGTTGCTCATGTACTTGCAGGAGGTTAAATATAGTTTCTTCTGCTGGTAGGTATCCAGCTTTTTGTTTTAGATGGGCTTTTTCTGACATTTCAGCATGCCCAGAGTCAACCTTTCCTCCTCCTGCTCTCTCACATCCTGTTGTTCTTGAAGCTGCAGCTTTAGCATGGAACAAATGCAAGCAGCCTAAAGTGACCATGCAAGAAGGACACAGACAATTGTGTGTGAACAACCTTGTCACATGCAACAACAGGAATAAATAATGAATAACAATCAGACCAAAGGTACTGTAGTTCCTCTTGGCAGGATCCCAATGTTTCCTTTTCATCCCTCTGTCTCCAAGACACTGTGAGTCTGTATGCATACTAATGCAAATGTATATTTGTGTGGAACAGGAAACANAAAGATGGCTGGGGGTAAAATTATAGGAAACTGTGAGGTTATATTCACATCTTAACAGAAGTTATAAAAGTACAGAAAGGATAGGGTAAAATACAGCTGCTGCTCCCTGGATGGAAGGTGGTTGGTGCACTGGAAACCTATCCCATGGTGATTCCATGTGCACACAATCTGCAACCTGCTAAGAGGGATGGAATGGAGCATGGAGGAGAGGGAAGATACCATGGCCAGGCTCTGTTGGAGTCCTCGTGGGGAGGGGAACTCAGTGGTGCTTTGTGATTGATAAACCCCATAACACCTGTCAGCCAGGGGAGAGAGGAGGAGGCGTATTGCTGCCAAGGCAGCAGCTGTGGTGAAATCACTCTCCTCAGATGAACTTGGTTCATTATAACCTAACTGTAATATTAGCACACGCCTACGCCCCAAAGGTACCCCCTCCAAGGTACAACCACCCCTCACTCTGCAGGTGCTCTGTGTTTTATTGACTGTACCTTTNATACCAGTGAAAAATCTAAGCTGCTTTGTCACGTTAACTCATATTCACTCACGCAGCAGAAAAAGTAGTAATGGAAGCACTTTTCCTGTCAGGATAACTGCACCACACATGACAGCTTCCCCCAGCGGAACAGTAGTGACCAGACATGTGCAAGCATATCCTACTGCAAATGCAAGGTAAATTACCCTAATCCAAATCTTTCACTACAGTGCTGGCAGTACAGCTAACCTCATGCTTACTGAGGGCAAAAGGAAGCACAGCCCAGCTGCCAAAGTTTAGTTGAAAGTCATTTGATCCAACGCAGACATCTTCAGCATGTGCTGCAGGTGTCCCCAGGAGCAGAGTCCTCACTGCAGGGAGTGGAGTGGAGAGGAGAGGGCACGACCACAGCACCATTCATCTCAAAGCAGATACCTAAAATCAGCAGATAAACTGAACTCAAAAATGCCTTAGCTATGTAGCTGGAGCTCAGTGTGAATGATTCAGAGGTGTCCACACATGCTGCAGATGGCAAGGTGGGGTTAGATGCATAAAGACCTTATGCTTGAGCAGCTTGGCCTGCCTGCCCCCAGCAACATAAAGCAGTTGCCAGAAACAGACAAGCAAACATGCACACCTTAATCCTAACTTCTATGGCTCTAGTAGGAAGGTCTCCAATTAGATCTGGTCCAATTTTCTAATTATTGTGGTCCAGTCTCACCTGTTTACAAACTGCTCTCCCTGCACCGTTCTCTTGGTTGTTTCCTGATTAGTTGCTCATGTACTTGCAGGAGGTTAAATATAGTTTCTTCTGCTGGTAGGTATCCAGCTTTTTGTTTTAGATGGGCTTTTTCTGACATTTCAGCATGCCCAGAGTCAACCTTTCCTCCTCCTGCTCTCTCACATCCTGTTGTTCTTGAAGCTGCAGCTTTAGCATGGAACAAATGCAAGCAGCCTAAAGTGACCATGCAAGAAGGACACAGACAATTGTGTGTGAACAACCTTGTCACATGCAACAACAGGAATAAATAATGAATAACAATCAGACCAAAGGTACTGTAGTTCCTCTTGGCAGGATCCCAATGTTTCCTTTTCATCCCTCTGTCTCCAAGACACTGTGAGTCTGTATGCATACTAATGCAAATGTATATTTGTGTGGAACAGGAAACAGGTATAAATCTAATAGAGCATGTATCTGTTCTTATACATGTAAATGTATCATCTTTGGTATTCAATCCATAATAAAAGCTCCCTCTAGAACAATGACTCACATGAAGCAATTGAAAATGTATCCAACAGCTCTTTTGAGTGAGGCTGCATATTACACAGGCAAGTCAAGAAGGTAACAGTTTATGACAAAACATAAATTAAATTAAATTGATCATCATGGACTCATTGTTAGCACTGGATCACTTAGAGAATAAAGCCAAAAAAAATTCCTTCCAAGTTAGACTTCACTAAATACTGTAGGCGGCAAGATAAAAGCAGAGAAACCTGGAAACCTACTTCTAGTAAAGACTCAATAAATACTCTCTCAAGTTAAGTAATAATAGAAGCTCTGAAAGTTCCTTGATATGGCACACTGAAATATCAAAGCTATATCCTAGTCAAGCGTTTTTATAAGGTCTGCCTGGTATAAACCCTGTATGAAAGGGCTGTGAAGCTCCGTGATTTAGCTGGTTTTTAAGAAAGCCTTACTAATGAAAGTGGAAAGATGGCTGGGGGTAAAATTATAGGAAACTGTGAGGTTATATTCACATCTTAACAGAAGTTATAAAAGTACAGAAATGATAGGGTAAAATACAGCTGCTGCTCCCTGGATGGAAGGTGGTTGGTGCACTGGAAACCTATCCCATGGTGATTCCATGTGCACACAATCTGCAACCTGCTAAGAGGGATGGAATGGAGCATGGAGGAGAGGGAAGATACCATGGCCAGGCTCTGTTGGAGTCCTCGTGGGGAGGGGAACTCAGTGGTGCTTTGTGATTGATAAACCCCATAACACCTGTCAGCCAGGGGAGAGAGGAGGAGGCGTATTGCTGCCAAGGCAGCAGCTGTGGTGAAATCACTCTCCTCAGATGAACTTGGTTCATTATAACCTAACTGTAATATTAGCACACGCCTACGCCCCAAAGGTACCCCCTCCAAGGTACAACCACCCCTCACTCTGCAGGTGCTCTGTGTTTTATTGACTGTACCTTTTAGAGCAAAGTGAGTTACACCAATCAGTAACCAAGACATGCGTGACTGGAGTGACTCAAGCTCTACCTAAACATGACAAAACAGTATAAAACTACGTAGAGACTGGGGAGAAGTAAGGGAAGACTCCATTGTAATTGCTGGGATCCATCAATGAGCTGAAGCTGTCTCCTCCCCCACAGGGATGCCTCTTAGGTAAGAACCACACTCTGTGGCTGAATGCTTTTGTTGGGTATGGGAGCTTGTCTGTGCATTGCTTTGAATACATTTTTGCAGTCAGATACTATCACCGATAGATGCTATCAAACTTTCACCTGTCACAGTTTACTATTAATGAACAGAATAGTAAAAATTTCATAAACTGTGAATGTGAGTCCTTCACAGGCAGTCGCCAGCAGCAGGGAACATACTTGAGTAATGTGGAGGACCTGCTGAGAGATGTCCCTGATGCTGTTGGTGTGTGCTCCTGGACACGTCAGTCAGACCAGCCTCTGACCCAGCAGGACTATTCAGAGAAGGGTCCCCCTAAGAGGACTCTGACAGGCTGGTCAGGCACAAGGATCTCAGCTTTTCTGGGCCACTGACGGACAAATCAAACACTAAGGGTCCAAAAAATCTCCCTTTTTCATGTGTCAACTAGTAAATGTTCTTAGAGGCTTGTCAAGTCTTAACTATGTTTTAGTAAATACCTTCTACTTCCTTTAAACTACACAATAATGGGTTAGAACAAGAGAAGCCCAAAGGTGTTTGCTATGATTTACCTCCTGCACAGGACCGTATAAAACATAGTCTTAGACCCAGCTCAGAGGCTGGTGTTCAAAACTGAGGANTAGGAAACTGTGAGGTTATATTCACATCTTAACAGAAGTTATAAAAGTACAGAAATGATAGGGTAAAATACAGCTGCTGCTCCCTGGATGGAAGGTGGTTGGTGCACTGGAAACCTATCCCATGGTGATTCCATGTGCACACAATCTGCAACCTGCTAAGAGGGATGGAATGGAGCATGGAGGAGAGGGAAGATACCATGGCCAGGCTCTGTTGGAGTCCTCGTGGGGAGGGGAACTCAGTGGTGCTTTGTGATTGATAAACCCCATAACACCTGTCAGCCAGGGGAGAGAGGAGGAGGCGTATTGCTGCCAAGGCAGCAGCTGTGGTGAAATCACTCTCCTCAGATGAACTTGGTTCATTATAACCTAACTGTAATATTAGCACACGCCTACGCCCCAAAGGTACCCCCTCCAAGGTACAACCACCCCTCACTCTGCAGGTGCTCTGTGTTTTATTGACTGTACCTTTNCAAATCAAACACTAAGGGTCCAAAAAATCTCCCTTTTTCATGTGTCAACTAGTAAATGTTCTTAGAGGCTTGTACAGTCTTAACTATGTTTTAGTAAATACCTTCTACTTCCTTTAAACTACACAATAATGGGTTAGAACAAGAGAAGCCCAAAGGTGTTTGCTATGATTTACCTCCTGCACAGGACCGTATAAAACATAGTCTTAGACCCAGCTCAGAGGCTGGTGTTCAAAACTGAGGAAAAATGACCGTGATTGGGTAAGACAATTGTTTTAAAGTTAAAAAAAATATATTTTAGCTCAAGTCAACATCTCAGCCCACCATCAGGGAAAAAAATTATTGTTTCAAAGCATTTTACAGAGTGCTAATTATGATGGGTTATGCATTACTTCTTCAGCAATGGCTACATGGCTGGTTTGCAGGAAGAGTGCACATTAAGGCAAGGCTGTACTCTAGGCTAGGTAACAATATTAAGGGAGAGAGAAGCTTAAGAAGTGGCATGGACAAAGACATGAAGAGATGTATGGGAGAAATAGAAAATGAGATTTTTATAGAGGAAGTCAGAGCGAAGCAATGAGGGAAAGAGAAGCAGGAATGGAGTGGTAGGAAATAAAAGTGGAGATGGAAAAATAGTAGCTTAGAAGGAGGTGAGGGGCATAATAATTGAACACTCGTAGAAAAAAAAATAGGCTAAGATAATTCTCATGGTTCAAAAGGCAGAAAATTAACAAAATTGACAACTAAAAAAAACAAACACCAACAGCTTTACATTTTCCCATCTCATCCACAATTATGACCTCTACTTCAGTGAGACTGTACACAGCAAAACATATGTTAAGAGAAACTCAAGAAAATTTTGCATTTTACTTTTCAAATGTAATTGCCTTGCATAAAGACTCAGCAATCATTGTATTGCGGGAACAAACCAGGACACTGGAACAGAGAAATGGAAAATAACTTAAGGTTCACATGAGAACTGAACCTGCAATGGGATAAAAGTCATGAGCACAGAGGTCTCTTTCTGACAAGAATAGGAAGAGACATATGACTGAGGGAGTAAAATTTAGGCCAACCCTCTAAAGCTGATACCACCCCACTCATGTAATTCTTGAGCATCCCTTTCTTCCTCTCCCCATAACTGCAGAATCCAGCAAGCCAAGAGAGTTGTCTGGGTTCAAATAAAAGGAAACATAAACATCCTGGTGGCACCGGCATTGTTGCTCACCGCGTGTCTCTTAATTTCTTCTTCCGCATGGTGGATTGCAGAAGAGAGGAATGGTGTCTTGCTAACTGTATTGTATTCTACTGCTTTGAATGTGTACTGGAAAGGACAAATTGCTGTTAATCATGCATGTAATGATTACAGACATATTAATTCACACATTTTAAAAGATTAAAAATTACGTGTCCTGTTTCCAAAGACAAAACGTAGTCCAGATCCAAATAAATCTATATTTATGTTTTGATATAAATGTGTATGTAGATTTAATATGTCCTATTTGCAATATATTTCTGGCAGACATGAAAATGCTTTTCCAGCTTTTTAGAAAGTGTGGACTCTGCAGGTCTACATATCACATCCATGGAGAGTGAAGAACACAACAGAGGTTTGATTACCAAGCAGCACTGTCATACTACAAAAAAAAAAAATCAGTGCACCACCTCAGTAATAAGGAGACCATAAGGCTCATAGTGCTGTTCAAGAGTTACTTAGTGTGTTAGCTGCCTTGAGTTCATCAGACTTATTTTTATATGCATTCATTTTACATGTATTAGGTTTACATGTATTAGGTTTCAGCTTAATCTTGTCACATGCTTATGAGCCATATGTTTTACTTTACACAGATTAATTATATGTAGTGGCTTATATTTTATTTATTTGATTTCAGTTTCTGCATCCATATTTCAGATGTGTGCAATCCAGGATGCTCACATTTCCCAAGTGAAAGTTTTCAATCTTTCTCTCTCTCTCTCTCCCTCTTTTAGAGACTTCTTACCTTTTCACTAAATGATTGAATTCAAGTGTCTCTAGTGCCTTGCAATAACATAAAAAAATTAGACTGACACTACTCACAGCTTTACAGCAATGCATCATTGACATTCAGGTATCATGACATATTGAAAAACTTGATGGAAATCATCAGATCTATCAGGTCTGAGTTCAATAACGCTACAGGAAACTGTTCTTCAGTATGCTATTAGAGTCTATGTAAAAAACTGATTGGAGAAGTCTAAACCCATAGAGTCTGTTCATATAAATACAACTCAGAACAAGTTTAGCTCTAGTACATAACTAAAAATTGAGCTTCAGTCAGTTGCTAGCACAAGCTCAAGGATTTTAAAAAGTACAAAGGCAATTGTCCAAATTATATACCTACTGACAGCAGACTTTCTTGAATTATTCAAAAGCAGAAGTTTTAGCAATCAATGCATCAAGCTGAACAGAGTTATAAAGTAGAGTACAGAAGTTGTAAGACGTATGTCACCTGAAAATGAATTGCCAGACCAATAATGCTTGATACAAAGAAGTGTAAGTTAGTGCCAGAGTTGAGGGCATCTCTGTAACTCATAGGCCAGCCTGAAGATGGGCAGAGTGGTCAGAGCAGCTGTACATTATTCCTCAACTTTAGCCTGACTTTCCACTAGCTACCTTTAATTTTGTTTTTAAGAAATCAGTTTCAATAATATTATTTCTCCTCCTGCATTCACAGATGCTCAGTTTGATCCTTCAAGTTCTGGCACAGAAGTCCTCTTATCAGAGGCCATAACATTCTAAGAAAAAATTGTTTAGTTACAAGACATTCATAAAGCTGAGTCCCCTGCAAAAGAATGTAACATCTTGGCTTTCAGTCATACTGTGTAAGGACTGCTACAAGAGAGATTGTACTTAAGAAGCACAAAATGTTTATTGATACAATTTCATATCAAAAAAGAAAAAGCAATTATCATTGCCCTATAACTATAGTAACACAATTTTGAGTATGACTTTATGTAGCATTTGGGAAGAGTTTTATTTTCTTCTGGCTGCTGCTTTGCCCCCCATTTCAAAGCTTCTCTAATATTTCATGTGAATTCATAACATTTTAACCAGCTTTTGCCATTACTAAAACATAATCTCATTCATTTAGAAACTATGTGAGGGGTGTGACCCTACATCAATTCAATTTAAGGTTTTACCCCTCTGGGACAGAAAACAATAGGGAAAGAAGTAGCACTCACAGCAACATATGAACACCATATAGTGGGGATTTACTTAAAGATTTTTTGCTTTTTCTGAAAATTCTATTACTACCATACTCACCAAGTAAATACCTTCGCTATTGGGTATATTGTCATTTATCCTAAAATTATTAAAGTGTCTGCATTATAAATAACTGTAAATAAAATCAGAAGATAACTGTCTTAGGTTTGAAAATCACTAATCCTAACCCTTTATTTTTTATCATAAAAATGGAATTGAGATCCAGGTTCCCACTTACGTGAGTTTTGTTCTCTCAGTCCTGTGATTCACCCGCTTCCTGTCGCTGCAACAAGTAAAACAAGAGCTGTGCTAGGAGGATGAGGCAGAGCTCTCAGACTGGGCCAAGCTTTTACAAACACACAGCAGTCCTTAAAATGCCAGCTCTCTTTTTGGTGACATCCTGTCTGCAGTGGCAACTACTGCTGCAATTCTTATTCAGTTGCAACTGTGAGGCTGCCAACAGGTTGTTACTTAATGGGAACAAAAATTATTATAAAGGATCTGCCAACATGATAAAATGCTAAAATTATCCTAAGAGTAATACCTATAGGCACTTTAGCAAGGGAAGCAGAACTATTCTCCAGAAAAGCTAACCTCAGTACATTTACATTTTTGTTTTCTGTCATTGATTTAATGACTAAAGAGAAATAGAAATATAAAAAGACTTAATTTCGCTAGAAAATGAGAATAAATGTACCACAGTACCCAAATATGATGTTTCCTATTTCTCCTTGCTTCCTTTGTTTTAGAACTTTTACCTCCCATGAGTTGTTTTTCTCATTCTCAGGAGAAAAGATCATGTTTGGGAAAATACCTAAATTCTCACAAAGTTTGGCAATATACAAATATAGACTTTGCCAGGATTTTTTCTACATTCATGATGATCAGGTATACTGAGTACAACTTTATTAAACCTGTTAGGGGGTGCCAAACCCAGCAAACCAAAAGATGCAAGGCTGCTGCATCTCCATGCCTCCGGATCCAGCCAGGATCCATGTATTCCCAGCAGGTCCCTGCATACACACAGGTATACAGCACATATGTATGTAAAAATCCAACATGAAATGGGTCTCTCAGGCCATGCTCATACTGTGTCCCTAGAATTTGTCTCAGAGCCTCTGATCCCTCCAGAACCCAACTCTCAGCCCCTCTGGTCACTCCAGTATCTGGCCTAGACTTATGGCTGCTTAAATATTTGGTCACTTATCTATGTCACCAGTTAGACTGGCTTAGTATTTCCTAGTGATCACTCCCTCACATGCCCCATGTGCCTGTATCCTACTCCAGTTGGTGGAGCAGATCTACATGCTCACAACACATGCACACAAAATAGAGTTCCTCACCCTCAAAAACAGTAATGGGATTTGCTGGGAAGACCAGGAGCCAGGAATGACCAGCAACCTTTTTACATGGAACCAGCCTTTTACCCCTCCCTTTTCACAAATTCTTTTCCTCCCCAAATCATCTAGGTACATCCCTTTCCCCACTTTTGACTCCTCTCCAAAACATCCCAGAGAAATCTTGTGCAGTCCCAAAATACGCTTCTTGGCTTCTCCTAATGAGTTTCATATTCCCAAAGCTATCCAAAAGGCGATGCAGAGACTCTTTCCTCTGAGGCATTGTGATGGGTGTCACTCTCAGACCACAGGACAAGTCACTGACCCAAAGAAGCTGGGGGAGGGGTTAGAAGGGTATTATACATGTCCCACATTGCCATTGTTCATCTGTGCTTCCACATCTGTGTGGGCACGAGGCTTTTTTTTAACCATTACCCAACAAAACCGATTGCCACGTCATCAGAACATGTAACGTGGGGTAAGCAACAAGAGAGAATAAATGCTTCAGGCTGAGAGAGAAAAGATGTTCAATGCTGCCAGCTGTGTGATGAGCCGGTATCGATCCCACAGAAAGTACATCCATTATACAAGATGCAGTTGGCTCCATGCTGATAAGNACGCTTCTTGGCTTCTCCTAATGAGTTTCATATTCCCAAAACTATCCAAAAGGTGATTCAGAGACTCTTTCCTCTGAGGCATTGTGATGGGTGTCACTCTCAGACCACAGGACAAGTCACTGTCCCAAAGAAGCTGGGGGAGGTGTTAGAAGGGTGTTATAAATGTCCCACATTGCCATTGTTCATCTGTGCTTCCACATCTGTGTGGGCACGAGGCTTTTTTTTAACCATTACCCAACAAAACCGATTGCCACGTCATCAGAACATGTAACGTGGGGTAAGCAACAAGAGAGAATAAATGCTTCAGGCTGAGAGAGAAAAGATGTTCAATGCTGCCAGCTGTGTGATGAGCCGGTATCGATCCCACAGAAAGTACATCCATTATACAAGATGCAGTTGGCTCCATGCTGATAAGTCATTGAGGAGAAGGCAATGATATACAAGAATCAATGCAGCCCCCCTCTCTCTTTTTTCCTGCATGATAGCACAACAGTATTGGGCTTTCCCATACCAACTCAGCTCTCTTTCATCCACCCACCTCTACTTCCTAGGAATGATATTTTTCCTCATGCGCAGTCCTCATCTTTTATTTTTACTTTTCCCATGCCCTTTTTAAGACAGATGCTTCAGTCTGACCTGATGTGGGAGCTAAGAACTGTACATTACTATACCTCAGTGTTAGCTGCCCCTATCTGATCCCCGGGAGGTTTGGCTTTTGTTTTCATTTGTACTGCAAAATCATGTACACACTGGGACATGCTTATGGTATGCTTGGCACTGTGTCTAAATGCCATCAACTTGCCCCTAGCAGCCTCTACTTCAGGAAAAGACATCATTCTAAACATCTATGGCAAAGATGATTCTTTCAGGGTTTGCAGAACTGGTAGGTCTGAAACAGTCTTGACTTAGCCACTCAAACTTAAGAGAACAGGTAAGAATTTCAAGGTGTCTAGGGAAGGATAGAAGATGACATCAGAATCCAGATTTTTTTTCAGAGTGATGTAACTTCTTGAGTAAGTCACTATGCCCTGGTCACCATGACCCTTTCCTATTAATGAGACCATACACACATCCACTTTCACCAAAAATTCAGATACTATGTCACATAATGAGAGAACCAGAGAATTTCTGATTCAAATGAGTAGAAAATGTATAGCATCTGCTACATATGGTCTTCCCCAATCATGTTATGGATGTCTGAGTGTTCATGTGGCAGACATGAAGCAAACTTTATGTTATATCTACCAACAGTCCTCTACAATTCCAACAGATCGATATAAAGTTATATCCAGACAGTGGATGGAAGCAGTTTTTTTGTGAGATGGACATCACTATCACCATGTCATGGAGACTATGATGACAGCATTCCAGAGACAGACTTGATTATATCTTAACTAGATATTATTCTTTTGTGAAAAAGAACCCCTGAATTTTCCTTGGGATATTACATTTTTAAAGCTCTTTCTCTACATTTGCCCTCTGTCTGAAAACTTACTTTCTAAACAAGTTAAAATCAAACAAACTTGATCAAGCACAAGTTTAAAAATTCCTAAAGCAGGCCTTTCTTCCACTGTCAGCCTCAAATCCCTTCTAAACGATCCAGTGTTTCTCTCCCTTAAAACAACTTGGCTTCTCCTGAACAATATGTTTGGGGAGAGGGGACACACAGAGCTGACATTCTGTTCCCAGAACAGGGAGGAATACAGACGGGCATATTGCTTTGGCAGCTGAGAAATTTATTCCCCCTCCATGCTCATTCTTTCATTAGCTTCCTTTCTGTGACTGCCAACAACATTGCCAATTAGTGCTAATCATGGTATGGACACCTGTCCACAAGAAAGGAGGTTGAGAACAATTACACAGTCATTTTCCAAAGCACATGAAGCAGCTGTCAAAAAGTAATGACTTGCAGTCACTGCTGGCATTAGCTGTATTACAACAGGTGGCCAAAAGGTAAAATAGCATTAATGCGATTATCTGCTTTCTTAGTTACTCTGTCCTGGACTTTCATTCTTCCTTTACATTCCACAACATTTAAGCTTGCAAAGAGTAGTGACAGCTATGTCTATGGATGCATATCTCATGTTCTTCTACTGAGTATAAGAACTTTGAAAATATGAAGAAATTTATATTTCTCCACACTTCAAGAGGATGAAATGACAGAGATTTAAGCACAGGGAGTTTTAAAATTGAAATCAGAAGCTGCAAATTGGAATTCTGTGAGTTTCACATGAGCTGATCTTCCGTAATCTCTACAGTTGTGCATTATCTAATATGTTCCAAGAATCCTTTTTTTATGGACAAGTTTCAGTGAGCTCAGAAGGTGCTGTTTGTGCCAAAACCTCTGCAAATCAGGACTCAGAATCACTTCAAACTTAGGATGAGAAAGTAGTAGCCAAATGTGGAAAAACATGCATTAACGATTTTCCCATCACTGTCAAGAAACTTTTTTGCAGAAACTGAAAATCCATTTCTTCATAACAGCACATCACAAGCTGCACACTTGAAGTGTCCCACCTCTTCTTGCAGTCCTTTGCCTCAATTGCTATACTTTATTTGATGTTTACAAGTCCTACAGACAACCACTTCCTTACCACAATTGATTCATTGTCAGGACAGCTCTATGGTATCTATCGTATGGGCAGAGTGCCTCAGGAAGGATAATGTGCTGGAACAGTAGGAGAAATTAAGCTGGTTCAGACAGATTTATTGTAGCCTGTGGTAACTCCTCACTACCAGTCCTTGCTAAGTTACTGTTCTTTCCACAGACTCTGCATGTGTGATTTTCCACACTTATTTTAAAAGTGAAACGCAAAACCATCTCTGCAGAAATCTGAAGGCACTCAGTGATAATCAGCAGACTCTAAGTTATTAGCTGCACTACACAGATCTCTTGAAATTCAAGTAATACAGTATTTCTACTGGGAATTATTCTCATGGCATGGGATCTGCAGAAGAGAGAGATGAAGAAGACCCTTCATCAGGTTTGAGTCCAGATTCTGAGGTCAGACACCTCAAGCCTTCCTGCTGCACTCTCACAGTTGGATGCCTCTTGGCTCCACGTCCTCTGGTGTCCCCATATCCCTCATATGAGACCTGATTCCCATAGCATAGGGTCTGTCAGGCAGTGCCAGCTTTGCACCGTGCTCTGCTGTTCTGAGCTTTCTGCAAGGCTCATCACAGCCACCTCTGCCCAGGCACAAGAAGACCCTTCCCGGTCAGCACGATCAGCTTGACTCCCTTTGGCGACCATCAGCAGCAGCCGTCCCGCCTGCCCTGGCGCTGCTCGTGGTGCTGAAGCCTTTCCCCCCGTCCTGCCCTGCCTGGCGTTCGGGATGCGGGCACCACGAGGCCTTCCATCTCCCTGCAGGAAAACCATTTCTCAAGACGTTTCCTGCCCAAACCTATCAGCCAAGAGGCTGCATGATACGGTTTTGTCCCAGCAGAATGAGGAAAACATTTCAGATAAATATGTTGGTTCAAGAAATGTCTCGCTCACTTTCTTTCTCTCTGAGTCTTGATAGTCTTCCAAAAGCCTCACTAAGTTGTCACTTTGTAATCTTCAAATAACCCATCTGTCTGTTAGATTGGGCTTGGAGTTCTGGTCATCTTTATCACAGTGAATCTGATGATTTCAGTCCTGTTTGCTAAAGCCAGGCTGTTTGACTTCTTGCCAATAGAGGTCAAACTATATGATATTCTGCATAAAAGTATTTTGTGGCAGAATGAATCACTAAACTTTTCATAAGGCAGATCTGATTACCTATTTAATCCACAGATAAGTCAGAGTTTATGAATCACTGAGTAAGTCATACAAAGCTAACATGGTGGAAACACAGATATTTAAAAATTAACATTGATGTTATCAGTTCTCCTAAGTACAGGACGGATAATTCCAACCAATAATATTATTTTGGAGTTTAGTAACTGTACATCACAATCTGTTTGTTATTAAGGACACACTGGCACTATCACTATTTCAAAATGATTCTTTGAAATTTCATTCCACTTCATGTAAGATGTACATCCTAGTTGCCTACATAAAAAAAACACAATGTAGATGAGCATAATTATTCCCCTCTGGAAAAGAATACAAGGGAAATCTAATGATCCTAACAATTAGAAATAAGAAGCAGATTCTTACAGCTCCAATTTCTTGTGGATTTCTGACAACCAGAAACAGCTGGACAAATGCACATATAAGGAAGATATTTGCATAGAAACCTACAAAAATTGATGTCCTTGGACTCCACCTCAGCCAAAGTGCTTGGCCATTGTTGGAGCAGGCTTCTTAAACTCAGGAACACTGCTCAGAAGTTTCATACTACACATAGCCCTAAGTACCTTGCTCGGTTAAGCTCTTAAGCAAGCCTAACAGAGCATTCTATGATAGCCACTGTCCCTTTTGCACTTTCAACAAACAAACCTCAAAATCCAGATGATACCAGATCTATCCTAGAGGGAGCTGTGCATTCACCGTTAAAGTAAAATTTTCCTTTCTCTACCATGTTAGCAAAAAACTTGAGTTTTTCTGATTCCAAGGATGCTAGTCTAACTCTGTAATCAAACACCAAAATCCTTTTTTAAATTGTGTTGGAAACAAGAGCTTTTTTCACCATATAAATTACTTCAATGTGCAGGCAGTTTTTTAAGTATTACATCCCAGTCTGACAAAATAATAGTGACAGTATTACTTTAATTTTCAATCAATTCAGCCAAATTAGGCAATGAAGTGGGGCAGAAATGAAAATTGTGTGATAGTTGAGATTGTATCAAGTCTAAAACTTCCATAATGTCTTGGAAGACCAAGGGAAAAAGTCTGACAAGCAGTCTGATTTGTTTCAAAAGTTCAGTTATTGCCTTTTATCTAGATCCTGCTTGGAAACAAAACATTATCAAGCAGAAATAGTAATTTCACAGTTGGCAAGACTTGGCATTCAACAGCAGTTCTTATAGCACCACAGCGGTACAGAATGTGACTCATCACTCGTCCTTAGGCTGCACAGGCTCATTCTCTGACATCCAACAGTTTTCTCCTTTATCTTGGGTGGGAACATTAAGGGTCTCAATTTTCCAATGTATTTCAGAGTGATTTACCTAAAACCTGAATTGAGCAAAGTAAAATTTCAGCACGTTGACTAGTTGCAATCAATCATTCCATGAGTGGAAAGCTTACTAGACACTGGAGACAGTGATTATTATAGTTGGTTGCTCAAATACTTCATCCTTTTCTCCTACAGTAATGTTCAGGAAGGTCACGTGTTGGCAGGATAAAAAAGATCACTGACCTCTGTTCAGATGACAGATTTATTTGCAGTGCACAGTTATACTCCAGAAGGAAGCAGGCTGGGAGTCAGCCAACAGAGATCTAAACCACAGACACATCAACTTAAAAAAAAAAAGTNTCCTTCTTCTAAGGAGGATGCGTTCATTTAATCTCTTTTAGGTCAGCTTTTAGAATGAAGACATAAAAGCATGTGTTTTTCACAAATGACCATCAAAGGGAGTTGATGGAAAGCTCAGATGAAAACCTCAGTGTTACAAGGAGAGGTAAAGCAAGACAGAGAAATTCCATCCTGGGATCCTTCAGGCTGAAGAAACATGGGCCTCCAACAAGACCTAAATCTGCAAAATATAAAACACACTGCCAAAAAAAAAAAAAAAAAAAAAAAAAAAAAANTATAATTAATTTGAGGTTCATAGTTTTTTTACAGTAAAGAGTTTAGATCACAAGGACACAAATGACACTTCACCTGTTCAATAGCAACTCCACTCTCTGTACAACCAGAGCACAAATATGACTATGCTAGGGAAGTCTGAAGCAATAGCACCACATCTGTGTTGTTCTTCTGCATAGTAATAAGTGCCTGGCACAACTCAGCTCCTTCAAGTTGAAGCTACTCAATAAGGCTGAACATTCACATTAATTTAAGGGCAACATTCCCTTTGTCAATAAAGGTCACAAGATTTGATCATTCTGCATCTGCACAGTTGTTTGGAAAAATTAATTTGCTCAGTGAAAAAAGAAAGAATATTTTAATCATTAGTAATCATTGCCCTGGTAATAAAAATGTGATGTTTCTCACCTACCCCCACCCCCAGCTGAGAAACTCATTCTAGTTTCTCCTAGTCATGTGATAAGCTCTTTACTGTAAAAAAACTATGAACCTCAAATTAATTATATGAACCAGAAGGACTGCTGTGAGCTTCCAGTTTGTACTGAAACTCAGAAGCTGAGCAGAGATCATCAGCATGGCTTTAACAAAGCAAAACAAACCAAACTGAAGGGGAAAAAACTATCCTGATCTGCAAGTTTGCCTGCAGAGAGCCCTGAAATGATAGCACACTGCAGCAAAGGATGCCTTTCTTCTTGAAATTACTGCAAGCTGACCTTATTCAGAATATGAGAAACACTGCAGAAAAAAACCTCAAAACTGGCACTCCACAAAATAATAACACACAGTACAGAAAATTAGGGGAAAAAACCAGTTACAATCACATTCTAACCACGTTTTTCTCTTTGATACAACAAATAACTTCAATTTTCAACAATGGGAGTTAGTCACATACAACAAATGGAAAATGGGCCCCAGTCTGCTCAGAAATTGGTGTGAATGGAAAACACAGATTACAGGCAACAATAAAATATATTTCTGCTGATAGCTCACTTTTCTTCTGTTGTTCTTATTCAGAGTCAGGGAATATGTCCCTGTATCTCTTTCCTCTTTCTTATTTCTTTTTGGGACTATTTTCCAATTTTTAAATATTGAAATTCAAACTCAAAATACACACATTTGGCACACTGAAAATTCTGATCTTGAAGAAGTTTTGGATAGAAAGGTGGAAAGTGTCTGCTTTTTTACAATAAAGCATTAAAAAAGCATTGAGGAAATATTAGAAGTCATTATCAAAATACTTCTGCTTACTGTTTATGCTTCCAGAAAGCAAACATACAAAATGAAAGCAATGTCTTGCTACAATGTAGTAACAATTCCAACAAAACTATTCAAAACGTTCATCAAATATTTTAATTCCATTTTAAAATTCTATCTCTAGGTTCATGGCATTATGCAGCACAATCATGCACAGAGTTC
This sequence comes from Oxylabes madagascariensis, assembly GCA_013400675.1. Lineage (NCBI taxonomy): Eukaryota > Metazoa > Chordata > Aves > Passeriformes > Timaliidae > Oxylabes > Oxylabes madagascariensis. Next base: position 30,655 of record VYZR01031133.1, read on the forward strand.
ATAGTATGATCTATGGCAGCACAGCTGAAATAAAAATCTGCAGAACATCCTTGGATCTTCCCTGTTCCAGAGAGAACCCTGCAGTCAGAATCATGTCAGCCTTCTCCCTAGGGAGATGTCAAAGTCTGGACAGAGCCACTCAGAAACAAAGGCAGCTCTTCACAGAAGACTGTATGTAAGCCAAGCTCTCCCCTGTGCTTTTTCAAGCTCTTTTTTTGGGTTTTTTTTTCAATCCTAAACCCAGCTATCACCAGAAGTCACTTCACAGCATGGTCAAGGAGACATCTACTCCCCATGTTGAAAATACCCAGTTCATCTGCTCTGATGAGGATGAAGCTTTGTTCCTGCACAGTAAATATCAGGTTGAGCCGTAGATGAGACACACCAGAACCCAGCTAGCAGAGGTGAGACTTCTTTCTGACCTAAAAGGACATCATTTTTCTAATGTGAATACAATTTTCTTTTTTATTTTTCCTTTTTCCCNTCTTGGAGTGTGTAATTTTTAATGACTTAAAATTAAAAGTACCAACAATCTCACAAGATTTAATCTTCTTTCATTTCTCATCAAAACATTCAGACATTTCCTGCCTTGCATGGTGTTAGACTAGACTGAACGGTCAAAAATTTTCTGATCACACTTTCCACCCTGCACTATTCCAAGAAAAGCTTAATCATGTTATGAGATGCCTGTGGCCAGTAATGTGATGAAGGGAAAAGCAGAAAGAATTTATCAGCTAACAGGAGAAACTAGTACAGAAGAATAAATGAAAACTAAGTAGAGAAATCTGTAACAGAACAAATATAATTAAAGAGAAAGCTTTTTGGAAAGTTAGACATGAAGAACAATTTCTTATTCTGAAATTTTTCTGTTTCAACATTTCATTATTAGTCCCTTGGGGCTGTCCACACAATTGCTTAGAAACCATACTTATTTATGCATAACTTGCATCTTAGTTCAATAAATCAAAATAATTTCATTCCAGTCATAGCCATTTAATATAACAGATGAAACTATTCCAAAGCCTATTCAGAGAAATATAAAGAAAATTATTTGTCACTTATACTTTTGCCATCAACTTTAAAAGAGCTACAAGGGCTTTTGAAATTTTATGGCTGCCTTTAAAAAGATGGCACTAGTGAGCCCATATATCACACATTAATTGTTACCCCATCATCTTCTAAGGTGAAGTTTTGAATATAGCTCCAGACCAGGATTTACAATCATTGTCAATAAAGTCTGCACATTACAAAGACTAGTGGAGTAGAAAATAATGAGGAAGACACTTGCCCTTACAGAAGGTTTTCAATTGCGTGGCAAAGTGGCTCGATGCATTGAAAAAATACTCTTGAAATATGACAAAGTGCAGGAGGCAGATCCCACCTACTGGATAAGAACTCATTGGATGGACAACATGGGAGTTGTGCAACTGAGTAGTGTGAAGGGTTGCTTCAGGCCCTGACACCAAAAG
>VYZR01031133.1:43514-54908 GCA_013400675.1 Oxylabes madagascariensis
CCTCTTCAACTGGTTTCAACAGATTGGGAATAGAATGCATGCCCCCAGCCACATCTTGCATTGCAACCCAAGTCAGCATTTTTCTTATTTTTTTCCTAACCTTCAGGTTTGTACAATGTCTCTTATTACATGCTCTGTAGCTGGAATGTCCAGGGTCTGAAGTTCACGTAGTTACTTTTCAACCAGCAATTNTGTCATATACTCTGAGCTGGACCTAGTTAGAAGCAGGAAGTACATACCTGCTGGCTGCTGGAAATTACTGTCTCTGGGAGACAGAGGAAAATTCACATCTCCTCTGTCGCTGTTACCCACACTGCCACCAGCAGACATTCAAGCAGAGAAGGTTAGGGCTTGATTTTAACAGATTCCTATAGACTACCTTTATCTGTCATTGGATAGAAAAGCTTTAAAAGGAAAAATCACTGTTCCACTTCCAAAAACAGACAAGTAATGTTTAAATGCTATTAACATACCTCCTCCTGATGTCCTGTTTCCATTTATCACACCTCCTTTCAACAACGCTGCATTTCTTTTAACCCATGCAACTGTCACTTGAGCCAGTTTGGGGAACCAATATGTTAACAGTTTGTTAATTGTGGTTGATTCCTTATATGTGTTTAATATCAAGCCACAGATCCTTTTCTGAATGCAAGGGGGTTTGTTACTCATCTGTGTACTTTACCTCTACGCTGGCCAAACACTGGGCATTGGCTGAGAATGAAACATTATTGGAGACTCATCTCTTCTATTCCTGTTAGCTGTGCTTCTGTCCCAGTTATCCCAGTTCCTATCAGCACCCATCATCTTGTCACCTCCTAGAGTTCAGCTCTCCAGGGGTCTGATAAAAGCAAGGGAAGACATAACTGGGATAAGACTTTCTGAAGCAGACCTCTAACAGTGAGGATAGGTATGGAGACACCAAAGATTAACCAACTACACTTCAAATAATGCTTCCTGAAGGAAAGGAAATAAGAATAAGAGGAGGGATGAGCGAGTGTGGAGGATGCAGCACAGGCAGCTGTCTGCCAATGTTCTTATTGCAGCTCTCCCGGCCTCTTCCATGGGGAGAAGACACAAGGTTTGAAAGTGCACAGCATCAACACTGCAGAGAAAAGGAAAACTGTGTAAACCAGTGCCAAGCAGAGACACAATCCATCCCTGGAAAGCCTGTGCCTGAAAAACATTGTACAGGTGTTCCTCAGCAGAGCTGGGGGCCTCTTGTGTGTCTGCAAAGGGTGGCTGGGTTGAGAAACAGGTGAGAGAAGCAATGGCTTCTTGTTTCATCTGTCAGAGGTCACCAAAGGGGGCTAAGCTGTGCACAAGCCAACTCCCAAAGCCCACGATCTGGGAAGAGGCACACTTCAGCTTCCAGCGTGTCAAAGGAAACCACGTATGGAGGGAAGGAGCCACCGCACATTTATTTGCTGCTGCCAAGCTGGGGTGGCCCTTCCTGCAGTCTCACCTCTGACAGCAGCCACTGCAGTCAGCCCTGCACCCAGGGACATGCCAGACACGGCCGAGTGAGAGCAGGTGGTGCAAGGGGGCTCCGGGAGCTCAGGTACAGGCGGCCAGGGCTGCTCCACAGGAGAGGCTCAAGCAGGGCTGTAACCAGCGCTTGCAAACAAACCTGCTGCATCTCACCTTTCAGACACACATGAAGGGAAGCCAATGCTGATGACATTTGCTTATTCACAGCTGGGGGAGCTTAATCAAAGACAATAAGAAATGCTATTCGGTTTTGCTTTCTATTCCCTTCAGTGCTATTCTTCTTACTTTAAAAATAGATGTCATAGCAAAGATTTATATTTATTTAATGCTTTGCTAGTCAGAGACAGAAGGAGAAATGAGCTGCTGAGAAGCAAGAAACTCTGAGAGTGGGGATGGGGATTTATCCAGGAATGAAGAATTTTGGGACTAGGTCCATTTTGAACTAATTTGACTCGAACTGAAGCCACTGCTCTGCTCACTCAGTGCAGGGTTCATTCCACGCACCAGACTTTTTTCTGCAAGACTGTGGGGAAGAATGAATTCAGACTTCAGAGGAAACCATTTGAAGGGGAAGAAGGAAGAATGTTCAATCTGTCTTTAAACAATTTTACCAGGAGAACTGTTTCAGTAGAAGGACATTGGGTATTTCTCCAGTATAATACCTGAGAAATATTACTTACCATTGGTTTGCTGCTAGTGAAATACATGTAGCAGCGTGTTAAAGTAACAGTGATTTTAAGCAATCTGTCAATAAATACAAACATTTTTAATTTCTGTTATGCACCTGAAGACCCACTCCAGTTCTTCTGTTCACCCTTAATTATAGATTAATTATGGCATGTCTTGTAACAAAGTATGTCCCATCCAGCAAAGACTGCTAGAGGACGTACTGTAGCTCACTTTTCTCTATTTATATCTTTCTATTTATTCCCACTTGCACATATTTTTGCAAACTCTTTTTGCCATTTTGGATTTCAACTGTACACTCATGAGACAATGTACCAGTCCCTCCTGTTCCGTGTGGAGGTAATTTCCTTTCAGTTTCACCCTCATTTATGAGAACATGGTGTCGAGCAGATTACCCAGAAATCTCTGGCTCTCACCTCGGGCAAGGCTGGTCATGTTTGTCACAGCCTACCTGTGAGGCCCAGATAAACCTCTCCTGGCTGTTCAGAACAGCACAGCTCCTCAGCTACACTAATGCCCAACGACAGCTCACCTGTGGTCTATTTCAGACAATTCTGCCCTAAAATATATTTCCCACCAGCCTTGTTTTGACTCACACATGCAAGTTTGCTACCGAGCCAAAGCTCTCTGGCAGCATAATACTCAGAAACAGATAGTGCAAGCAATAAAGGAGTTATGGAAGGCTTCAGAAGAGAAGCTTTGGGAAAAAGATCCACAGATAATGTACATTTTACCGAACCCATGAAGGTTATGTCTTTTAATGAGATACCCTAAACTTAAAATGCTGACTGGGTAACCTTCTGAGGTCCCTGTCTGGTTATCATGAATATAGTATCTACTAAGCAGGATATGTTGAACCTTATTCTCTTGTTCTCTCTGCAGGATTGTTGCAAATTTTATTTTAGTATGCTTCTGGTCTAGTTTAATCGACAACTTGCATCTACAAAAATACGTATGAAAGATCTCAAAATGGCTAGTGTTCACAAATAATAAGAAAAAGCTGCAGTGTCATGGTTTCCTTCTGATCCTCAGCAGCAGCACATACTGAGTGACAAAGCAAAAAATTTAATGGGAGAATTAACCTCTACATCTATTTAAAAATGCAAACAAATGTCAGTCTTGTTTTGAGTCATCCTGCCTTTTCTTGCGGACCATCGCCACCCAGTTGCCGATTCCTTCCATCTGCTTGTGTAAGAAAAAAGTTGCAATGCGATATTAAAAACCACCACAAACTGGGTCATTTACTGAACAACAAGGGGAAAAGCACACCTCGTTCCTTGAGGACACTGCAGAGGTATGCGACCTGCTTTGCTCAGCCAGCTTTTACAAACCACCAAGAGACACCCCTTCTCTTCTCTGGGCCATCCAGAGGACTTTCATCTCTGCAAATTCTCCCCTGCTGCAGCGGGAATAAAAGCAGCCGAGTGGCTCAGAGTCAAAATACAAAGTTAAGACAGGAAAAGCGCAGCCTGAAGCGACTTCACCTCTGCTTGCCTTCTGCCTCTGTGAAGAGCAGCCATCAAAGCAGCACTAACAGGGCTGTGCCACGGAGCGCGCGGCTCCGCGCACCGGAGCGCTCTGCGCCCCGAGCCCGCACAAGGACGTGTCATCCGTGTCATGCCACGGGCTGAACGAAAGGAAAACAGGGAAAAGATGCTCACCTTCCTGCAGACTTGCATCCCCTGAACGCTCAGCCCCCTGCTTCTGGGCTCCGCCAGAGAGGCCGTGGTTTTCTGCTTTGGGGCTTTTTCCTGTGGAAAGGTGACTCAAAATTAAAACGGTGTTGTGGGAAGGACCACGTGCTGAATCGGCCCTGGCCCTGTCCTTCATCTGGGCTCTTCTGCCAGCTTTTTGGTCTCTCCTGCCAGCTTCTTAGTGTCTCCTGGACACATCCAGATGCTCAGAGGGAGCAGGGCTCAAACCCCTTGCTTTCTACCAACTCCTGGGGCCAGTTTTTCCCCCAGGAAGAGAAAAGCAGAGGAAGCTGAGTCAAACCATCCAGGGAAAAGGAACTCCTGCCAAGAGTCCATGGGGATGCAGGTGACAAAAGAGGCACCTCTCCCTTTACACCAGCTGTGTATCCCCACCATCGGCATTCCCTCTCTCCTCTCCTGGCACCCTGCTCCCACCGGGGAAAAGAGCATGAAAGAATTTGAAGCTTAGCATGCTGACTACCTTGGGTATGATGGATCAAAACAAAAAAAAATGGGGGATTTCCCCACTCTCAGGTAAAATTCAGCCTCTCCCTGGAGAATTGAGGCCAAGAGACAGAGTGGGGCTGGGAGCAAGTAGGAGAGATTTGGACACAGCCAGAGAAACAGAGAAGTGAGTAAAACTACACCACCTTCCTGCAGCTAAAATCTTCCCCTGACCAGCAAATGTCCCCAAGACCCAGGGAACAGAGCGTGGGTGTATCCTGGCTCTTGCACGGCCCTGCAGAGAGCAGGGAGGTTCCCATAATTACACGTCTCTTGCCAGAGGAACAAGGACCTGCAATGATGAGGCACCAATGCTATTTCTAATGGACACCCACCTTGAACTGCAGCTGCCCTCTGCTTCTGCTGGGGCTTAGAGCTGCTTGTGGGTGCTGCACCAGCCTGGGCATCATCAGAGCACAGCTCACAAAACTCCTGCAGGAGAGCTGGCTTGCTCTGCTGGCAAATTGTCATTGCACTGCAAGATGGAACTCTGAGTCTTTCTCTGGCCTTTCCTTGGCTCAGCTCCCAGTCAGATTCTGATCTCTTATCAGTGCTTCAGTCCACAAGAATTGTATGCTTGTGACCAGTATAAGATTGCAGATTCAAAGTCTAAATTTCTCCCTTTTTCCTCTGTTCTTACTTTTCTTTTTATTTTTATTTTTATTTTTATTTTTATTTTTATTTTTATTTTTATTTTTATTTTTATTTTTATTTTTATTTTTATTTTTATTTTTATTTTTATTTTTATTTTTATTTACTTTTTCATGCTAAGTAAGGTTTTATTTATATTCCCATAATGCAGATGAATAATTCTTCTCCATCATTTAGCTGGACAGTATTAATTTCCCTGTTCTTCAAAATAAGTGACAGCCAGAAATAAAACTACCTCCTCAATATTTCACTTGTCTTCACTTGTCAAAGTCAAGACTTTGACACAGAAAAGGCCAGTGGTTTAATCTTCTCTAGTCTTAAATCTTCTCTTTATTTCTAGAAGCTTTTGACTTCCACTTCTTCACCATTGTTTTTTCCCTCTTCACTGTTTTCTTCTTTTGTTTCCTTCCCAATTTCAGGAATTCATCAGTCTCCCAAATGCATGAGAAACCTGTATCAGTCAGCATTGCAGCCTTGCATAGTGTGAAGAGCAAGCACCACCAGAGCCACACACTGCTGTACCTTAATGTCAGATTCTCTAGAGCCTGCAAGACCTGCCCACCTCAGTCTAGAGCCAGGGCACCTCAGGAGTGAATCATTCAGGCCTCTGGGCAGCCCATCTGGGTCTTACATACATACACACACATATCCCCTCAGACCAGCATTTCAGATCTCAAAAATTATTCATCTTCAGGCCCCTAGAAGCCTCCTCAGTGAAGCACTGAAGACCAGAGAACCCTCAGGGCACATGAGAGTTCCCAGTCCTCAGCTTCCCGAGGGCACTAAGCACCAGTGGCCCAGGGACTTGGGCATTTCCAAGCACCACTTGCCAAAATCCAATAGGCTTCTACTAGAAGCTGCCATGAACAGAATGAGAATTTCTGAGCAACACATATTCCCCAAAGAAGTGCTATCTTTGGTCAATAGGAAAAATGCTACGCTGAAAATTTGTTAATAGACCTTCTCACCAGTAACTCTAGTGTTTTGCTCTCACTTCTTCCTCCTCTGACTATTTCATGCATCCAGGGTCACCTCTAACAGTAGACAAAGCAGGCTTGCAATGGCCCAGTGGACTGCTGGACATCTCATCAGGCATATGGTCCATAGAGGTAACTTCTGCTTTGCATTTCTTCTGCATCCACAGCCTTTCTGCTTTAGAGGAGGATCAGAGTCCATTGGTTGGCAGGAGTTCCGTGGGGATGAATCACCCATCTCCCACCCGTAGCCTCTCAGACACAGCTGATTCCTAAAGGCCTTCTGAAATCTGTCATGATATTTCCAACCTCTCTTACCACTGACCTGAAACACCAACTGATGATCCCAACCATGTACAATGTCTTCAAATCCCCTTTTTGCTCTGCAAAATCCATCCTTCTGTCGCAGCAAGGTTTGGTTTTACCTGTACTTCTGCAAAGCAGATGTAAGTTGTTCCTTTCAGTTTTTCATTGAGACAGCAACCACATGGATGTGTCTTGGATGGAGCACCTGGGTGACCATTATAGGCTTTCCTATAACACCCCAGTTACCCTCCCACAAAACATTACAGTAGGATGTTCTCCAGGGCAACATCTTAGCTGCAGAATTTATTTCAGATCTGTCATATTCTTTTTTCAATCTCTGCTGTGAAATTGGAACTGAGTATAACAGAGATCATTTCAAAGTCACTTAAAGAGCCGAATACTGCTCATACATGCACAGTTCTGAACATGCTGCAATGCAGAGCCCACAGCCACAGCACTTGGAACATGAAGGCACTCAGTGGGTACAACCCAGGCTGGATCTGCAGCTCCCACACAATGCCCAGTGTGACATCGAAATGATCTTTATTATACACAGTTCCAATTTCACATCAGCTCTCAGCCACAGTGCTCTCAGGAAGGGAAGCCCTCAGACTGACCCCCTCGAGCCTGTCTTTGTAGACACTGATGAATATAAAACAATATTGAAGAATTAAACATTCACGGTGTGCAATACCAAACACTCAGACTGAGGAATGCATTTCCTTACCCTCTGGCATCTCCTTTACTATTTTTAACTAAGAACTACAATAGTTAAATAGAAATCGCGTGCAACATGCTGGGGTGGAAACTCACCTGGTTTTTGTGCTTCTTGTGCCACCCACTGGAACAGGCTGAAAACACGAGTGAAAAGAAAACATTCAGGAGATTTCAAATCCAGCACATTTTAATATGTCTCATGCATTAATGTAACAATAGCTTGAAATGTGCTTTAACTTAGCAGCTGGAGTTATTTTAGTCAGTTCTCATTAATTCAAAATATCTGAAAATAAGAACTCAAGTTTGTTAATCTCCTGACCAAGAGCCTGCACGACACTAAAGCAGTTTATCTTTCAGGACAAAGTCAGACAGTTCTATCACGTATCAATATTGGTAAATTCTCTAGACTCTAATGAGAGTCCTCATTAGAGGATACCTCATCTAGAGGAGTCCATCCACCTTCAGCCACTGGCAGGTGAGAAAGTAGGTCTGGTGAAGCTCTTCATCTTATGTGAGCAAGAAGGAGGTTACTCAGCTAAGGAACAAGAAGAATCTGTCCTGTCTAGGCAGGCAAAATGAAGGCTGAGTAAGAATATGCCTCTCTCCAAACACCTCTTGGGCATGTATTCCAAGGGAGTACAGCCTCTAGGATGGTGCTCACAGTGATTAATAAATGATTATAAAATTAATAAGGAATTAATTTAAGCTGAATACCCAGGAAAATATGAGTGTCAAAGCACAAATCAAAGCCCGCCAGTGGGATAGAAAACGACAACTTTCCTTTTTTTTCATAAAAAAAGAGCTTGAACCATTTCTGAAAGCTGCTATATGATAGGGTTGTTTGTAATAGTGAGGCATCACACATAGGGACACAGCCTCACATCTCTGCATTTTTACTGAGGAACGGTATCCATCTTCTAGAAAGACTGCAAAAAACAGGAAGAGCTCAGCGTGACCACACCATTTAAAAAACAGCATCTGGGTTTTGGTCCTGGCTTTTTTTGCCCTAAAAATGAGTATGGGACAAAATACAACAGAATTTGCATTTGAGACTCTCTCTAATATCATTCCCAAAAGGCCATTTTGAGTAACTAGCTATTTAAAGTACCACTAGGCTTCCAGCACAATTTTATTTGACCTTTTAATGAAAGAAAAATGTGTATAAAGCAAGTTATTTCAGCTGATAACTCTGTGTGACTGCTTAAAGCAACCCTCTACATAACCTAACCAGACCATTGCACAAAGTGTAATTTTTCCTGCATAAATATGTGTCTCAAGTGCATTTTCTGATTTTGAAGTTTCTTTTTGCCAAAGTCTGACTGCTTACATTTTTCAGTAAACATATCAGGTAAGATGTTTCAAACACCTAACCAGGGAACCAGGTATTCCCAGAGATTTAAAAAAATAATGTTACTGATGACTGAATATATATTCTCTTATTCATATAAAATGTAAGGAACTCCATAAAGTTCCTTAGTCTTTAAAGATAACATATCAGACATCGCTGGAAACTGTTGTTGTTCCCTTTCTATTTTGGGGGAATGATTAGAACTTGAATTGATATTTTTCTAGTTCCTACTGTAATACAGACAAAGAGGGCTTTATGTGTGTGTGTGTTTTTATTATGACACAAAAATGCAATGAGGATTCATAATAAAAAAATACAGCTGAAGCAGCTGCACCTTCTCCTTTGCCAGAAAGTGTGTCACTTACTTAAAGCATCTGGGGAGCAAGAAATACATCCTCAAGGTGCAGAAAACCAAAATGCAGGGCCTCCAGTACCTTCCCAGCCACAGCTGCCACAAGAGCTAAACCTACCTTTGAATGAATGACTTTCAGAACATTACTTTCCAGACTAAAAATTGGATTTATCTTTTTCCCTCAGGGATTATTTGGGTGTATTAACATGTCCACCTTGACGCAGAGGTGCCACACAAAAAATCAAACTCTGTGGGCAGAATCTCCACTTTGTAGATGTTCAACAACAACTAAAAACTACAGTAACAGGCATCACCATGATTTACTGACTCTAATTAAATGCCAGGGCCAGTGCTCCAGTATATTTGTCATGTGTCCCATCACCCAAATGAAGAGTCACACTGGCTGCACACCACTGAAGTTGTGTCTGCTTCACCTTGCAGTGTGAGGGCAGCAAACTGGTGGTACCTGGGGCCTGATAGCCACACCACAGGCGTTTGTAGGAGGGTTCATCTGGACAAACCTTGTATGGACTGAGCACACCTGAGCAAGCAGAGACCATCCCTGTGCCAGTGGAAATCAGGAATCCTGGAATTCTCCCTGGTGCAAACTGCAGCAAGGCAGAAATTGGGCCATTTGCTCCAGAAACACTCTGCTTCTCCAAAATTAAATACTAACGTAAGCTCACTCTAATGCTCTTTCCTCTCTCCTAGAAAGTGCTCATCCCCAAAGTAAGTGAACTACTCTTACTGAATAAATTTATTCAATAGGAGAACCAAATCTCACTGTCTGAACCAAAAGACAGATTTACACCAATCCACCTTCACATGTTTGCCATCTGAGCTTGAGTTAAGTAATGATCCCTGCAATGAAAAAATCGGGAAAACGTAGAAGGACACGAATCTTAAAGACATTGTTGCACTGTAGGGCTGTCTCTGAGAGTTAATCTTAGCAGGATCATTTCATTTAACATGTAGCCATGCCACTGCTGCCAAATTAGGCAAGTATGTATATGAATTCAAATGAAGAAATGTGGGAGCACACTCTACATGTGACTCATCCATTATGCATAATTAGAGGCATTAGGCTAATAAATGTTATTTTGAAATATGTAAGATAACTGTAAAAACATTTTAAAACCTTCAGCAGAGAGTGGTTATAAAAATTGAAGACAAAGAAGGGGGTGAAGACTCTGTCGTTCATGTCAAACTCCTTAGAAAAGAAAAACATCAATTCGTTCACCTGAATCTGACTTCAGCCTATTTGTTTCAGGCCAGCAATCTCTTTCCATCAGAAGTAAGCTCAGAAGATTCCTCAGGAGCTCTTTTGATAAAAGGCTGTCCTGTGCAATGGCAAAGCTCTGTCAGCTCCCACATGTGACTGTGCTATCACACTATGCTATTTTCTTCATGTACATAAAATCTTGTGCTGCTGAGACCAGGCACAGGTGCCAGTACCTCAAGAAAAGGAAAAAAAAACCCATAACACTTTGCCTCAAGCAGCCTAGAACATGTTGGGGTTGTTTCATCATCGTCGTCATCATCATCATCATCATCATCATCACCATCATCATTGTTGCTATTGTTATCGTTATTATTAAATTCAACCATAGCTGTCAAATAAAAGGAATTGCAGGAAGATTTTGGTAACTCTTTAAGGAATAAAATTACATTGCTCACTCTGCTGCTTAAGCTTTCCGTGAGAGAATAGAGTGGGACTTTAGGAAGTGCTGCAGTGACCATCTAGAGCAGTATGTTTAAAATGTAGTTCAGCAGATCTCAGAGTCAAGAAACTGCAGGTTTACGCTGAGTGACTTGAAAAGATAGAGAGCCTCGCCAGGAGGGAGACCCCTGAGGGTGACCTGCCAACACATGCACCTGCCAAGAATAATAGAAACGATAATAAAAATAAAAATGCAAAAACATGAAAGTTACACTGTGTTGGCAGGGCTTCGGTAAAATTTCAAGCAGAGGGGCTCTATCACTAAGTCTTCCTACTGAGCAACATTTATAGTTATTACTTTCTTGCTGCTGGCAGCAAGCCTTTATAGACGTTTTGAGAATACATCCAATATAGGAAGTGGCCTGTTGTTTTTTCTTTCTTCCAGCTACATTATTGATATTTCAGGAGAGTAATTGAACTTCTCAGCACCAACTTGTTTTCTCCATGAACTACTATCCCCTGTAGATACACATTTTTTCAGGGCATATGTTAAAGTAACTATAAATCTTATGCCTAAATGGAACTTGTATTTTATCAGTTTTGTAGGAGAAAAAAAATGGTATCCTAGCTGTAAAACGTGACAGCATTTAAACTGTGCAGTGTTTTATCCCTTTCTCATATGTACACACTCTCACACACATTTCATTAAAGTCTTTCTTTAAAAAACAGGTCAAAAAAAAACACATCTTAGTCACCAAATCATTGTGCCATCCCACCCCTGCCAACAGTTTTCCTCAATTTGCTATGAACATGTTGTACCATAAGTAACATTAATATTCAAATATCAATTCATAATAAAATTAAATTAAATTACAAAAANGCACATTGTGGTGGTACTGACACACACACACACAATGTTCTCAGCCCTCATTTCTCCAGAGTCCTGGTAGCAGATCAGCTGTCAATTAAAGGGAGCAATCGGAGAAGAGGGGTTTGGCATCTCCCAGGGTGCA